>CAJVQA010005888.1:0-15546 GCA_910591915.1 Cetraspora pellucida
GTAAATATTATTTAATATTTTATAAATAGAGTAACAAGCATATTTGAATTGATATTGCTAGTTGCAGATAAGTTGTTTAGAATTAATTCTTGCAATTTTAAAAAGATTGTATGTGTTGTTTGATGTTTAAAAGAGTTGTTTAATAAGGTAGATATATTTTGTAGTTTAATTTTGTTTTTAGTAAGAAATTTGGAGGTAGTTTGTTAGATTACTTGATTTAAAGATATAGGATTTGCTGTATATTCAAGCCAATGAGAGTTGTTTTTGATGTGTATAGAGCAATGATTGCAGGTAGAATTGGTATATGTTTTAGGTTTTCTATAGTGTAGGTTTAATAGGGTTGGTATCTCATCTGGTAAAAGTTTAATTTTGAAACTTTTTAATTGTGAGTATTTGGGATAGGTATTAGGTTTGTTGTTATAGTTAAGATATTTGTATGTTAAGTCCTAGTTAGTATCTTCACAAGCATTATTCTAGTATTTAGTTCTATTAAAGGCATGCCATTTTGCTGTATTTGTTGCATTTTGCAAATATCTAATAAAATGACAAGTTTTGTTTTCAATCAGTGTATTGTTTTAGACAAGGTAAAAATTGTTATTATCAAGTTCATGAGGTTGGATGTGCAGTTTGTATTGTTGTATATTAGTAGACAGATAGGTTGTTCTATTATATAGAGGATGGTTGTCAGAATCCTTAATGTAGATGTCTTTAATTTTGGTGCCTTTGCAAGTAATTATAGTCTGTAGTAATAGTTTGAGTGGCCAATGATTGTGTTTTTGAAGAGTAAGAGTAGAATTTGGTGTTAATGCAAAAAGGAAGTTAATGTAGTTGATTGTTGGTTTGTGAGTCATATAAACTATTATTTGACAATTTTGTGAAGCTATTATTAAAATTGTTATAATTCCAATAAGATATACATATGTTGTAAAGAGCCAATGTGTAATTTGAAATAAGAATGTTATATTAGTTGATGTAAGAGTCTAGGTGAATTGAGCCTATAACTGTGGTATATTTGCTTGAGTTATAGTTGCATAGAGGTATAGTTAGAGTTTTTTGGCCTGTGAGTTGATTGTTATAAGGTGAAATAGTCTTGTAATAGCAGTACTTGGTAGGAATATTTGGTATAGTAAATTGTTTTGAGTTGTTAAAGTGGTAGGTAGTTGTGAGTTTTGGTAAATAACTGAGGTAGTAGATAAGTGTTGAGGTAAAGTTTTCTTTTTTGACTGCAAGAAAGTCTGTGTATTAAGTTTATAGAAATGTTGTATTAGGTCATTAATATCTGTTAGAAGAACCTTAGAGCTGAATACTTTAATTACAATACACTGAGATGTGGTAAGTGTGATTATGCATTGCTGGCTGGTATTAGCAATGCAGGTATATTTGCATTGGAGACATTTAGCAAGTGGTGCTTTGTGCTGTAGTTCAGATAATAGTATTTAATAATGTTTTATATATATTGTATTGTTTGTATTTGACGTTTTTTGTATTTTTCCTATAATTGGTATACTTTTAATTTTGCTAAGTACCCAGGCACTTTTCTTTAGTAAATAGAGTTTGTAGTAAATAGGTTGGGAGTAATAGTAGGAATGTATGATGTAGTAGTTGCATAAAAGATATGTTAGAGTTTCTGAAACTATTTGGGAATCCTTCCTCTTTGTATTTTGTGTTTTGTATATAATACACTACTATAAAAGAAGCTGTATATTTGTGTGATTAGTAAGTTGTTCAATAGCAAAGATGTTTGCTTTGTTAGTTAGTAACTTGATTTGTGTTGGTTTAGTACAGTGTTTGATTAATATATCAATTGAGATGCCTTTGTATATAGTTGGTATTGGCTAGGGATTTGGAAGCTTCTGAATATAAATTTTAAGTTGGTGTGCAGTTCTAATAGTTTGGACTATAAGTGTATTATAGAACTTTGTAAATAGTATATAATTTGGAGAATGTAAAATGTTATTAGATGAAAGTGTTGCTTGTTGACAATTTGTAATAGAATTTTGATTGATGGGGCTGTTAGTAGATTGTTTAGTTGTATATGAAAAGAAGAGATATAGTTCTGTATTTGAATGTTTATTAGACTGCATAGATTGTATATTTGGTAATAAAATATGGTAGAGTTAGATATTATTGAGGCCAGTTTAGCTTTGTGTTTTGCAACTTGCATATATGAGTTGGTAATACTTTGGGTATTAGATTTGTAAACAAATGTGTTTAATGTTTTGTATAAAAAGTAAGGTATAAGTATAATATTAATAATATAGATTGCTTATTTTTTTGTGATCTTTTTGTTTTTTATAGTACTAATAAGGTTGATGGCCTTAGCAGTAATCAGATTATTATTGTTTTTTTTTTTTAATATTAATGGTAAGGCCATGCCTCTATCTTTATTGAATATTTATTTGAAATTTTTATATAAAGTATAAATTTAATATTAAAAATATTATAAAAAGAGTAGAAGCTCAAACTAGTTTATCTGTGACCTAAACCAACAGGAGTGGCCAAGGCTTATCTATATTTGGTTGTTAGTAATTATATATGAAAAATTAGTTTGGTATTTGATCTATTGTATATATCAGGAGTTAATTTTAGAATAGATTAAATTAGAAAAAAAAGATTGAGATGAATATTAAATAGAATTTAAAAGTGAATTGAAAGTAGAAGAATGAGATATTGATCTTAAAATACAGTAGGGAATTCAAATTTTATAATATATTTGTTGATTATATGAAGTAAAAATTTGATAACAAGTGTTATAGCTAATTTTTTAGAAGATAAATTTGAGATAGTAGTGTAACGATTTTTGGCATAACTACTCTAGAATTCCCTATTCATAGGGTAGCCATTGGATCGTTAGCATAACGTAGGACGTCACAACACTCAAAAGAGGTGTTGGATTTGGCAAGTGTATAAGGTAGATATTCTTTATTATGTCCTATTCTGTTTTATATTCTCTATATTCTATTTACATTTTAAGCATATTACTTATATACTTTTTCCCTATCTGCTAAATATACTATTTATGCTCTATACACTATATATGCTATATCTACTTTATGCGCTATATCTTCTATATATACTATATACACTATATACGCTATTTACATTATGTTTACTAATTACACTAAATATCCTATATCTGCTAATTACGCTACATATATGCTATACTACTGTTTAATTATGTAATCGTCTTTAATAAATTATTAATGATCTTATTTTGGATCATGACAGTAGAGATAATTTCATGTAGCACTAAGCCAGTTAAGGTTAAAAAAACTAATAGTAGGTCTATTATGTTGTGTATAGTTATACAATACAGTTGTTTAATTTGGTAATATAGTTTAGTTATCATTTCTGAAATAGTGTCAAGTGTATTTGTATTTAGAGTATGTTGTAAAGAACTATCAATAAGGTTGTATAGCAGCTAGTTAGATAGACATGTTATTTAGTAGAGGTGAGAACTGGTTTCATAACATTGATGACAAGTTGGTAGGTATAAGTAATATTGTTTGTGAAGAATAAGTAAAATAGGAAGGTCATCAAGTAGAATTTTAATTCTAAAAGATTTAAAAACAAAAGATTGAAAGCTATGTAAGAAGTTTGAAATTTTTTTGTTATTGTTAATATATAGCCAAGTGGCTTGCTAATTAATTTAGTTAAAAATTTTGTTATATTTTTAAAATTAGTTTTGTGTAGTTCATAGTACATAAATTTATACATGACAAATTGTACAAATACTGTGATAAGTAGGTAATTTTAAAGAAAAGTTTTCAAGATTTAGAGTATAAGATGAGTTATAGATATTGTAAGACATAAAAGTTAGATATAGTAAGTTGTAATAGTTTTATGCCAGTTGGTTAGCGAAGTTATTATATGTGTTATCTTAATATGTGGTAACTTTGTGAAAAATAATTTGAATTTTATATGAATTAACAAAATTAATTAATAAGTTTCATAGTGAAAAGTCTAGTGTATATATATAAAATAAGGTTGTAAAAGAGTTAAAAATGCTTTGATATTTAGAAATTACAGATTGAAAGTCTGTATTTATGTTTATAATATTATTTTTTGGAGCAGTAATAAGAGCAGATAAAATGAACAAGGCCAAAGTTTTGTTTGAGCTTGAAATGTATATAATATGAAGTTATTAGAAATTTGAACTTATCTAATATCCATCAAGCATTGTGAAGTGCCCAAATCAATAACAGAGCCATTAGTATAAAAGTAAAGTTCTAATAAGTTAGCATTATAGTTGGCTATTTGTTGAAGATTATGTATAAGTAGACAAGGTTCAAAGATTACAGGAATTGGTTGAATAGGAATAGTAATATTTGGAAGGTTTAGAATTTGAGTAGAATGCTGAATTGCAATAGAGTATATAAGATCAAGATAATTAGCATTAAAGTTAGAAGTTTTGTTATATGTATTAACTCGATCCAGAAATTGAGTTGAAAGATTGCTAGGAATAACAATTGTATATTTGTCAGCAATTATTTGGGAGTTAAGAGAACATCCAAGACATATATAGGATTGAATAGGTGGAAGAGAATAGAGTTAAGTAAATTGAGATTCAATATTACATTACCAGTAGGTAATAAGGATCGAACCAGATGCTGAAAGTTACCTTCTAGCTTTTCTAGCAATAATTTAATCATCAAGTACAGTAATAAGCCATGATTTTTGTATAATGAAAAGTGTCCAGTTGTATAACTGTAGTAATTAGTATCAGATAAGTGTAAGTGTTGATAAAGTGTACAATTGTAAGAATGGCTTGTAACTTGGTCTTCTAAATAAGTAAACCAAAGTAGCTGTTTGCCTTTTGAAATCTTGTATATACAAGAAAAGATGTGTTTCCAGTCTAATAAACATGAATTGTCAAATGTTGTAAGTTGATTAAGATATAGAATACCATGATGCTTAAGTTGTTTTTTAAAGATTAAGTATTTTGAATGTAAAGAGAGTAGAGATTCTAGTGAGATAAAATCTTGTTGAATAGTATATGGAATGTTTTAAGTTGGATTAGCAGTAAATGTGATGTCATGATGTTTAAAGAATTGAATTATTTTGAAATTGGTAGTATGTTTATTTGGTCCATCAATAATAGAATTGTCATGTATTAAGATGCTAGTGGATGACTAAAGATTATTTTAAAGTTGTTAAAGCTGAATGTGAGTACTAATACTGAAAAAGTCAAGAGAATTAAGTCTTTTGGTATAGTTTGTTATATGGTGTTAAAGTTGAATATACCATATATTTCAAATATTATATAGTTGAGAATGGAGAATTTTACTAATAGGAATTATACAACTAAGTTTGGCCTTGTTTTTGACAAGTTCGATATGATTGGTAAAATTTTATTATATGTATTCTAACTGAGAACAATGTTGTGAATACAGTATTCAATTGTAGGAATAATAACTGTATTAATAATGTATCATGCATGTGTGTTAGTAATTTTTTTAGTAGTTGCAATTTTAACAAGATGTGATAATTCAGCTGTAATAAGCTTAGTTTATCTTGCTTGTTTGTTGTTAAGTATAAACCAACATTCTAGAAATTTAAATGGTTTATTTGGAAGATGAAGATTGAGTAATTGACTGTTGTAGATAATAGAACTATAGTTGATTGAAGGGTTATTAGTTGTAAGTATTGATTTAGTAGGGTTAATTTGAATATTAACCATATTGTAAAAGAAATCTGCTACTGAAAAGATTTGGAAGAGTTCTTGCTATGAGAAAGCAATCTATAAAGTATTATCCATATAGGCAAGAACAGAGTAGTAAGATTCAAGTTTGCTGAGTGTTTGGATTTTAAGATTAGTTGGCCAGAAAACTTTAGTGTTGTATTTATTAAAGTTATAGTAAATATATGAAATAAGTAGGTCATAGTATATTTTCTATAGAAGAAAAGTAATGGTTTCTCTCTGATCAATACTATTAAGTACAGGATATGAAGAAGTAAGGCCAAGATTTATGATAACTTGATTTTGTCAGTAGTAAGTAGATTAATAATAGTGTTGATGATAATAGAAAGGAAAGCAAGATGCTACAAAGAATGTTTAAGAAGATTAAGATTAACTGAGTTATAGGTCTTGCTCATATCTTGAGACAAAAGCCAGATTGGTTTTTGGTTGCATAATGCATCTTCAGTAAGGTTGTTGAGTATGTGTATAGGTATTAAGGTACTGTTATTTGGTAGAGCAACATAATTGTATAGTGAGAGAATTGGATGTTGTGAGAATATTATGCCAATTTTGTTTGTAATAATCTTTGTATAGACTTTATGAGTATGTTCAATTAGGCTTATAGGATGAGTAAGATTAAGATCTTCATCAAATATATTGCACTTTGAAATAGGATATATTCTGTTATGCTTTCATTGTTTTGGAGTTTGGCCTGAGTTAAGATAGTGATTAAATAGGGTAGTTATGGCTTTAATGCAGACAACATCTGTATGTTTAAGCATTTCATAACTAATACTTATAGAACTGCAGGCTTTCCTATTAGAAAGTATTGCTATAGTTTGGAATACTTCTTCTTCTGTAATAGAAGTGATAAGAGAGTTATACCATTGAGTATCAATATGTAGTTGTGATTGGTATTATGTAGACTAAAAATTATTAAATAGGTTTTGGTCAATTGGTTGATAGGCTGTCCAGTTAAGAAAGTGAGATTATATGTGTTGCTTGATAAGATGTGGCTTTGTAACAAGTTGGTCAGAAAGTTTAATATTTAAGAAGTAAATAGAGAATTTATAATGATTGAGGATGTTGTTTAAAGCTTGTTTGGGATGTGTAAAGAGTGTTTCACATCTTTTTTCAGTAGCTTGTTGGATTTGTTGTTGAAGTAGCAAGAAGTTTTCAAAATAACATGCATGATAAAGCTGTTTTCAAATATTTTGAGCATGCTAAGTCCATTGTTTGAGTTCTGGTTATTAGTTAGAAGACAAGATTTGGAGATCATAATTAGATCTTGTATTTATATTTTTAATCTTAGAATTAATTATGTTAATATTTAAATTGTTATTTGGATCTTTAACAATTTTAATTAGGTATCTGAGTTCTTTAAATAATAGGTGAAGTATGGTGCTATGAGGTGAATACTTGTAGTTATAACTATGTTTGTGGGATTTTTTGTTTAAAATTGAGTGTATAGCAGTATAAATAATTGACTGTTCAATTTTATGCCAGGTAGTTTTTATGCTTTCATTAGTGTTGCAATCAAGTGGAGTATTATGTAAGTTAAGTTTTTAAAAGAGCAGATTAGAAACTTTTGTTTATTTTTCTAATAACATGATATTGTAATTAAAAATTCTATGACTAATTTCAGTATAATAGCATGGAGGTTTACTAAATACATTAGTAAAGGACTATGAAGAAAGAAGAATAAAATGATCACTTAGTGTAAAGTTGTTACTATCATCAAGGTTATAAGAAAGAAAGAACTGTAGATTAAATGAATTAGTCCATATATAGTCAATGTAACTTTGACTAGTATTGTTTGACTATATGTAATGTTTATTATCAACATGTGCACCAAGGTCATACATGTTGACTTGATAAAGGTAGTTAATAAGTCAGAATTTTGATGATGAGTTACAAATATCATCATGTGTATTGAAGTTACCAAGAATAATTAGATGAAGGTTTAGTTATTAGGCTTATGGAATCTATAAAATGACTATTTCTTGTGCTTTATTACATTGATGTGTGTTGGTAGAAGAGAGATAAACTGCTATAATGCAGAGTTTAATTTCACTTTTTAAAAAAAGGTCTAAAGCTACTGCTCCTTCAGAATGTGTTTGACAGTTATATATATGTGGTTGAAGATAATTGCAAATCATAATAACAGCACCTTTAGTAGAATTTTTAGAATTGCTCAAAAGTATGTAAACTGATTATTGTTGCAAAAGTAAAGGTTAGTAGTGTTGGTAATTTTTGTTTCAGTAATACAGGTAATATCAATATTGTTATAAAGATAGCAATTTTGCCAAGCTTCATTTTTGATAATTGTGTTAAATCCTCTAACATTATGTATAGCAATGTTTAAATGAAGGTTATGCAAGTTTTGCATAATTATAGAGATTTGTATTGAAAGTGGTAATGATGTTGGAAATGGTAATGCAGAAGTAGAAATAGGTAAAAGTTGTTGTAATAGTATTGAAGGTGTAAAAGACAGTGAGTTTGGTTTAAATATTGTTGAATATGGGTTTGTTAAGTTGAAAGATTATCTTCTGTTGTATTTGATTTTAGTAGAATGTTTGGATAATGCCAAATAGCTTGAAGTGGTAGAATAAAATGATTAGGTAAAAGTTTAGGTTCAAATGAAAGATAAACATAGGCTTTACTATAATTATTTTTAATAGAAATTGTTAAGATATACCTGCAAGCATTGCTTGGTAAGTAATCAAAACTATAAATATGTCATAAGAAAGAGATAATTGTTTGTGGATATAGGAGTAATGAAAGATGGTTATAGGCTAGAAATTTGTTGTAGCATGTATGAAGTTGTATAGAGCCAAAGTGTTCATTGACAATAACAGTATATCATGACCAGATAGAACAGTTTTTACTAATTGTGAATAAGTATAATTTAAAGCATTATCTTCAATAACAGGTTTGGTATATTGTGTATTATTAAGTATTAGAGAATATTTTGAAAGAATAGGTATTAATAGATAAAATCCATAACTAGATCGATATGAGATAAAGTGGTCAGATAAAGGTTCTGATTTATTTGATAAGTATATTAAGCACTTACTATAGTCTAGTTTAATTAATATTGCCAGTATAAAGTTGTAAAGATTAAGTAGTATGTACTTGTAAGGATGTATTTGTTCAAGAAAGGAATAAAGAGTTTATGGATGTGAAAGTAAAGGTAGGCCTTGATGGGTTAACTATTTATTATAGCATGAGTCTGGATTAACTAATGTATTGTATGATAAGTCTTGTGATGTTTTCTTAAAATATGATAATACAATGGGATTCAAGAAGATAAAAGGTTCCTCTGTAGATTTGATCACTATATGCTCAGCTCTTACAGCTGTGAAGGATGCCATAGCCTGCTTTGTACATTGAGTCTGGTTGTCATAAACTTAGTTCTCTATGTAAATAGACTTTCTCATCTGTATATTTATATTATTCTCTTTTAAGAATGGTCTACAAAGAGTAGAGGACATCATAATCTTAGAAGTGATAGCTGCATTAATGTGTTCTACAGAGGAATTTATTAAAAAGAAGTTTCTGTAAGGAAAAGTGAGTCTTCTAGAATTGATGTTCATGAAAATTCAGATTGAATTTATTTTGTAAGATTTTTTTAGCATCTGGATATGCTTTTTCTTGAAAGTGTTTAACAATTTCTGAAAAATTCATAGAGATTGTTAGTGTCAAAGTAGGTTATAACATGGGCTAAATAGTTTGTATCAATGAATTTGGTTGTAAGAAAGTTAATTGCTTGTTAACAGTTAAGCTTATCAATATTGTGATTTTGTATAATAATATTTTGGTAAATATTTAAATATTGATAAAAGTAATAACTTCTTTGTTTAGGATTTGTTTTAGTTTGGTTATTAGTACTAATAAACTCTTCAGCTTTGGTTACAAGATCATTAAAAAGTTGGGTAGGTATTTTTTCTTTAAAGGTAGCTTCATGTTTGGCATTAATATAAAAAATTGAGGCATTAATGTTAGATTGTTTCTAAATTTTAATTTCTGTTTTTGGAAATTCTGAATAGGATTCATTTAAAATTTCTTTAGGAAGGTTGCTATAGTTGTGTATATATTAATAGTCAAGTTGGTTGTTTTGGGATGTAGTTTCTTTTTCTTTAAGTTTTGTTTTGTCAAGATGTATACAGTCAGAGTCAGTACAAGTATAAATATGATAGTTAGCATGTCAAATAGCCTTATTATATTATTGTTGAAGATTGTAAGATTCAGTAAAAAAGATTTCAGTAGAAAGAAGCTCTTTAAGATGTTTAATAAACTGTTGTCAAAATTGAAATCTTAGTGCATTTTTGACTTTAGTTTCATTAAGAGGTTCAGTAAATTGTCAATTATATAAAAGAAAGAATTTTTTAAACCATTCATCAAAATGGTCTACAGAGTTGTTAAGTAATGGAATGTTATACTTTTCAAGAAAAAGGATTTTAGGAATGTTAAAAAGAAGATGAATATTAAATCTGTTATCTATTTTGATATTCAAATATTGTTCTTTTTTGTTAATTGTTGTTACTGATGAGCTAACTATAAACCTTTTAGGTCTGAGCTTAATGTCATTAACAAATTTGGTATAGTTAATAGATTGATAATTATTAGATAAATAAAGATGGATTCTAGCAAGATTGATACAAAATTATAAGCAGTTTTGAGTCCTTTATAGAGGAATAGTAGCAGGTAATGCAAAGATTTCAGGATAGTTAAGTTTGGTAAATAAAATAGTAGTAAACTTATGAATTAGTTTTTTAAGACTTACTTCTAAAATGTCAAAAGGAATTGTAGCCTTATAGTTAATATCTGAATTAGTTTTAAAAATAATATCAAAGAGAAATTTAGGTCTTTTTTTAGCCATTTGACAGATAATATAATAAAGCTAGCTATAAGAACTTTTTTGTTTTTAGTAGCTAACTTAATTTCTTTTTTAGAATAGAAGTCAAAAAAATGTTGTTTAAAAAAGTTAAATAAGTTATGAGAGAGTTGTGTTTGCAATTTTATATTATATTTCATTTCAGTTGTAATTGGAATGTTAGGTTAGCTTTAATTTTGGTATTAGGAGATAGAGATTGGTTTTGTTGAGATTGTTGTTGTTGTTTTTGTTGTAGTTTATGTTGTTGTTGTTGTTTTGTAGTTGTTATAGTATCATTAATATCCATGTCAACATCTCTATCATTTTGGTTGTTATTAAGTAGTGTAAGAGAATCAAGTTGAGAAGTAAGTGGGTTTTGAGGTTATTGTTTAGTAATTGTATTTTGAGGTTGTTGTTTAGTTAGTGTTTGTCAAAGTTTATTAGCAAATAGTGTAATATTGTTTGAGAATTTTTGTTAAGTTTTTTTGAAGGAACTTTGTTGGAAATTAAATTGATTTTTAATACTAGATTTATAATATAGTTTGTTATTAAAAAGCAAGGCATTATTTGTCAAATAATGTTTGTTGTTGGTTAGTTTACAAGTAATAGATTAGTTACAAGTAGAACAAATATGTTGGTATGTAGATAGTAAAGAAGATGAGCTAGAAGATGCTAGGATGAATTCAGTAGAATTAGTGATGTTTGTTTCAATTTGTTTTTTGTCTTTCAATTTTTTAGTAAGTTGTCCAAATTCATTTTGTTCATATATTAGATGTTTTTGTAAAAAAAATTAGTATGAAACTCACCACAAATGCAAGTGACAATGCTACTAGTTGTAGAAGCTCTAATTTAGTGATAGCATTTAGTATTGTCTCTGAGTTCGATATTAAAACAATTGTTTGGTTGCTTGTTAGTAGGAATAGAATGAAAGGTAAGTGGAGTCTCTTCATATACTCCAAAACCAAAACTTTTTGCAAAGTTTTCATAAAAATAGTCAAAATCGACAGAGTCTAGTTTAGAAGTTATAAGAGTAGGCATATTGTAATCTAGCTAGAATAGCTTAAAAAATAATTTTGTTTGTTTCCTTTTTAAAATAAATTAGAAATAATAATATTATAAGGATAATATTTGTTTTTTGAATATATTACCAGAATGGTTATAGTTATTGCAGCTTGTATAACCTTTTGTAGTCTGTAGTAGTACCTAAATTTAAGTATATTTAAAATTGTTTTAACTAGGTTTTTGAAATTTTTTTTCTGTTTTGTGATTTCTAATTTGTTTAGAAAAGATCTGAAAAGTGTGAAATTATAGTAGAGGCCTATTGGTTAATTAAGAAATTTTAATGAATACCAGAAAAGTGAATTTTCTGGGACACTTCTGCAAATTTTCCTAAAATTGCTTTTGAAAAAATCTGTAAAGACTGGTTTTAGGTTTTGTCTTTTTGTTGATAACTTGATGAGTTTTTATTTGTTTAGGAATAAATATATATTAAAATGTTCATTTGATAAGCTTAACAAAATACTAATAATAAGCAGAGTATATTTAATTAGTAAAACTTTGAGCAAATAGTCAAAAACCAAAAAAATAGTTTTTGTAACTTTTCTCAATGGCCAAGTATTATTAAAATTTTAAACTTAGCCACTCAGAAGCAGAAAAGTGTGCTGAACAACTGTACTTAAGAGTACAAGTAAGGTTAACTTAGTAAAATACTTGGAAATATTTAAATGTTTTTAGCAAAAATTTGGTATAAGTGATTTGTGAGAAGAGTTGCTATTATAAGTGTTTTTCAGTAATCTGATTATGTATATGTTTGTGGTGCCTAAGTAATATAAACTAGCAGCCCAGATAGCAAAAAGTATCTTTTAACAGAATAGTATATATGATTATGTTAGTAAAGTTAATTGTTGAGTTTGCATTCTTGGTCTGGTTTTTTGCAAAGATTAATTTAGTAGGATTGACTGTGATGTTAGTCATATTATAGAAAGATTTAGCAACATTAACAATTTGTTAAAAAGTGTGTTTGTTAGGAGCCAGCCATATTATATTATCCATATAGGCTAGTACTAATGTATGATATGTTAGGTATTGTGTATTAGGTAAAGGTGTTATTGACATATTATATTCTTAAAATTTGAAATAGATATAAGTTATTAGAGGATCATAGTATATATACCAAAGAAGTGGTGTGATTGTTTCTTCTTGGTCTATGTCATCTTGTACATAATAGTTAGATGTAGGGCCAAAGTTTGTGATAACTGAGTTGTATTAGTTATTGAATATATTAATTATAAGTTGTTGTATATTGATAAGAATTTTTAATCAAGTTAAAGCATGTTAAAAAAGTAAAATATGCACAAAGTTATATGCCTTGCTCATGTTCTGGGCCAAGAGCCATATTTTTTTGTTTTGTATTTGTCCTTCTTGTAGTTATTTGTAAAGATTTGTATAAGTTGTATTGTAAAGGAGTAAGGCAAAATAATAAAGTTATATGAATCTAAAATAGAATATTTAGACATTATTTTGCTAAGTCAATTAGTAATAATTTTTGTAAAGATTTTTTGAGTATGTTCAAGAAGTGTTATAGGTCTGGTATAATTGAGTTAACCTGTAAAGGTTAGTTTTTTTGATTTGGAATATATTTTGCTTTGTTTCCAAGTAGTAGAAATGTCTGTAACATTTAAGCATGAGTCAAATAGAATTGTTAAGAGTTTAGTAATGTAAGAATGAGTATGTTTGAGCATTTTATTAGAAATAAGTATAGGTCCAAGTGCTTTACTGTTAGGTGAAGCATTTATTGTATTAATTATTTCTTGTTGAGTTATTGGATCTGTTAATGTGTTATACCATGCTAGGTGTATATTTATTTTGGGATTGTATTTATTTTTTTATTGTTTTCAAAGAGTTAGGTTATATGGATTGTGTTGGGTTCAGTTTGTGAAATGATCTTTGATGTGTTAATAAATCTCTTGTAGTTTAGTTATTATAGAGTTAGGAAGTTTTATGTTGTTAAATAGTACAGTGTCAGTATGTTTATTAAGTATACTGTTGATCATTACTGTGGTATTTGATGTAAAGTTGTTGTAATATTTTCAACCTATTGGGTATATGTTGAGATAGTGCATGTTTGTTTTTATTTTCTTAAATAAGTATAATATTTTGTAATACTCTTTTATTATATTAATAGTATTGAAAAGTTGGCTATTGTTGATGTTCAGCAGGGTAAAAGGTTAATAGGTATGTTAGTAAGTAATTGGATTGTTGTATTTTTTGGTTTAAATTGTTTAGTTGTGTAGTATTTATTTTATTATTATTATTAATATTAGTATGAAAGTTGACAAGAGTATGAAGTATGCTACCACAAATGTTTAGTGCTGTATAAGTTTTTGAGACAGTAGGTGAGAAGTTTTGAAATTGTTTTTGTAAACAAAAGGTAAAGAGTATATGTGTGTTGGCTGCAGTAAGTAATGCATGTTGGATCTGATGCCAAAGTTGATTAATAATTAGTGTAGATGCTGTTGTTTTTGTAGTTAAAGATAATAGTTGATAACTTATTTGTTGAAAATGTTTCCAAAGTTCATTTGTCATGGTATCATATTTAAATGCCTTGTATTTATATTTTTTGTGTTTTTTGGTTGGTTTAGTATATATTTGAAGGTTAGTACAGATAATGTGATAGTTACTGTCAGTGATGCCAGTTGCATGAGTAATAGTTGGTGTTGTAAATATGTGTAGAATTTGTTGTAGAATTCAGATTTCATCAATTTGACTAGAAAGCTGATTATGTTGCCAAGTAGAAGTTTGTGAATAATAAGTATGTATTAATGAAGTAAAGTTATATGATGTAAAATATTTGTATAGTATAGAATGCTGTGGCCTATTAAGGTCTTGATTAAAGTCTTCTATAATTACTAAAATAATGTTATGTTGTTGTACTTGTGTAATTCAAAGAAGATTTGGTTTTGTGTTTATTTGTTTATATTAGAGTCATTAGATAGATAGATAGAGATAATATGAAAGTTGTTTTTATGTAGTAGATAAAAGTCAATTGCTATAGCAGTATTTGGAAAGTTTAGATATTATGGATATAGGTTGTAAGTGATTGGTTTATAAGGATCATTGTTCCTGCACTGGACTCTCTTAGATGTTAAGAATTGGTAGTATTATTGTTTAATATAAAGTATTTATAATTATTATTATGAAGTGTATGATAAGTGTATTGAAAGTATGTTAGTTTTGTTTAAATAAGTAATATAATATCAAACTGTTGGCTAATGCAATAGTCTAGCCATAATAGCCTTTTGATAATATTATTGTATCCTTAGATATTGTATATTGTAATGGTTAAATGTTGATATATAGGTTTGTTGTTAGGTTCAATAATGTTATTCATTAACATAAAGTTAGAAAATGTCCATTCCATTGTATTGATTGTAGATAGCTCATTTGGTGTTATAGTAGAAGTATTAAATATTTCTTATATTGGTATAAATAATAATAGTAGCTTAAATAAAAAGTCTAGAATTATGCGAATAGTATAGTGTTGTCTAAGAATTTGCATTGTTAATGTTATTTCTGATTGTAAAGTTATTGAAAAAGACAAAAAAATAAAATAAAATAAAATATCTCAGATTTAATTTTCAAACTACTATTATGTAACTGATTTGAATGACAATGCTAGGTAGGTATAAGTTGTATATTATTCTGGTTTAATGCAGAGTTAACATCTTCTATATTGTTAGGTATAAATAAAAGTACTTGTGCAGTTTGGGTAGATTTATTATCATCAGAATTGTCTTTTTGCTCTACAGTTTGAACAAAAGGATTTGTAATATTAATTCATAGTAGTGGTAGTTGTTTGAAATAAAAATGTTGTCAAAGTGTTTTTGTAATTTGTATAAGTTGTTGAGATATTGTAATAGGTAGTGTAATTTTAAGTTTAGCAAGTTCTTGGCTGTCTATTGGTAAATTAGGATTGTCAGTAAGGTTTGCT
>CAJVQA010005889.1:0-15546 GCA_910591915.1 Cetraspora pellucida
TCGCTGCTATCCGCCACATTCGACGTATGCGTCACATGCGACTGATCGGTCGCATGCGACGAATGCGACGGATGCGACGGATGCGACGGATGCGATCGACTCCTTCCCTAATTAAGTAATATCCCACCCCGAACGGCCAGGGTTCATTCGGGTCCCACAACGCCTGCGTGTGTACGCATCTATGTACACATCAAAATTTAATGATCAACCAATCATCCCTACGAAACAAAACAAAGCGAAAAAAAGAGAAAATATAAAAATACAAGAAACGGTGGTCATAACCTACTTTGAAGCATTAATAAAAAGTGACGAGAAGTCAGTTTATATAAATGAAACCTCTCTAACCAGACATAACATTAATCCGGGTCTACCTAACCCAATATTAGCTAAATAAATGTTGAATCAAAAGTTTGTGTGGATCTTCAAATATTGGTGTGTACATAGATGCATCCACGTACATAGATCTATTTGCGCAAGCTCCCAAGATTTTTATCATATTCAGGTTGATTAATTTTTTGGTTACATCATGTGATCATATTTTTAAATTATATTAATGGCATAGATGGGATTTTTGAAATAATTTGTATAAATTAACTTAATTATTTTCTAATAAGTTATTTGATTATTTTATTTGAAATTATTTACCATGTTTGCAAAATATATAGTAAACTTTCCATAGTACCTGCTTTTCTTATTTTCTTATTAAACTTTACATTCGTTATATTGTATTAAGTTTTAGTAATATATTATATATTTATTTTTGTTAAAAATAGTACTCTATGTATTATTACATATTTTGTTTATAATTTTGGTAAAATTGTTAACTTGCTTATTAGATTCTAAATTTTTTATAGTACAATTTGTATTTACAGCATCAATTATTACTAATACTATATATTAGTTATCCTAATTTTACCAAACTAACTTTATTTGGTTATCTATATTATACTCAAGTTCATGTTCATTATATGCTTGCATGTAGTTGTTATAGCTATTTGCAGTTAGAGCATACTATTAAACTATTATACAATAAAAATATTTTTAAACTTAATATAGTATTTTAGTATCAAAAATACTGTTTTTTTATAATTATATATATTTATATATTTTACATATATATTTTATTTGTTTTATTTTCTTTTAGTATTCTAATTTAACTATATTTGATATTATTTAGTTTTTCATGTTTTTTATTTTTTTGTTACTGTATCCTTTTTAAATTAGTTCTACTTAAATATTTTTGATATATATAATCTTTTATTTTTAGCATCTTATTATTGATTTTTTAAAAATTTTTTAATAAAAATTTAATATTTATAAAGAACTTATATTTTAAGTCAGACTTGCTGTTATTATTGATCTTTGATTAATTTGTATCTTAAGTTAGGTCTGTTATTATTATTTTTCAAGTTTTAATAATATACAATAAATTAATATTGTATTTCTATAATAAAAATTAAAATTTATTATATTTATAAACAAAACAATTATAATTATATTGAAAAAGTTTATCTATTTGTAATAATACTGTATTATCATATATTGCAAGCTTTTAGTTTATTTAATAATACTTTTAGAACAATTTAAATTATATTTAAAAAATAACATTAATTTTAGTAATTTATACTATCTTACAAATTTTATTTTATATTAGTTTATTAATATCTATATAAGTATAATCAGAATCTAATTTGGTATTTTTTATATAAAAAAATATATATCAATTTTTAAGTTTTTCCTTTTATAGTCAAATTGTTTAATTTTACTAAAAGTATTTTTAATTTAGTTGAATTAATTTTTTATTATAAACTATTTTTATATTTATTACTTTTCTTAGATATAGAAATATTGATACTATTTATTTAAAAGATGTAAAAATATTAGTACAATTTTAAATTTAAGAACTTATATATATAATATTTCTATAACTATAATTTTCTAAAATATTATTATTTTAATATTGACACTCTTTCTGCAAATCTATTGTACAAAAATTAACTAAAAAATTCATCTGTCAAAAACACTCATATCTATTTATTTTACTAAGACAAGCTGTCTTGAGCTCTTAAGTAAACTTGATTAGCTTACTATTTTATATATAGCTTACAAATATTAAGCTTTTATAGTTCAAACTCATTAAAAAAACTGTACTAACAGTCATTGGTCTCTAGTTTAAAACTTTTAACCATCTCACAGTTTCTACTGTCTTAACCTGTTTTCTATTCTTAAGTAAAATTATAATATACATTTACCCAGTCAAAACAAGCTCTAAACAAAGATTTTTGATCTAATATTGATCAAACTATAACTAAATTTAATATTTACTTTCTTGTAAAATTTTTTTTTTTACCATTTGTCCTTACCCTATCTTCTTTTTCTCATACATATTTTTTGTATAATTATATAATCAGTTTCTAATCTATACTTTATTAATTTATACTAATATTTTATAACCTATCTATTAATAACAACTCATTTACACAATCAATTATTTTTATATTTAGTTCTTATTAGTATTATACAGTAATTTATACTACAAATCCTATCTGTATCTAGTATTTAAGTTATATTAGTGACTCTATTTATTCCTGTTATACCTTAGTATTATTTTAGTAACACCTTTAAATTACAATCCTTATACTTATCTACAAGCCTTATAAAATTAAGTAATTACAATTATATTTTTTATTTAAAAAATATTTCTAAGTTCCTATTAAGATACCTATCCAACTTACTAATATTTTAAAATGCCTATCTTAACTTATCAAGAACCTGATATTACAGATCTTGACTATTTTTACTAAAACTTTTCTAATAATTTTAAAATTGATCTTTATAAAGAGAAAAATAAAAACAAGATCTGTTTAATTTCTTTTAAAGTTCATCAACTATCTATTTAACTAAAAATCTTTGATTATATAAAATTACTTATTTTTTCTAAATTCCTACCTTTACCTCTATGATTACTTGTCTCTATAGCAAATATCATACTAAATTTATTTTATTCACCAATACTATTTACATTTAAGCTACCAAATTCACTAATGCATACATTAATAGCAACTCTAAAAAGCTTAATAAAACTACTCAAAACTTATAACTAACTTCTTTTTCTCTAGTAATAAGGTTCTTCTATCTTCTATAACTAATATATATTATCATACTTATCCTAAATGCTTTATTCCAATTGGTTGTATTAAGAGAAATAAATGTTATTTTTCTACTGAAAAATATGTTACCAAAAACAATGAAGTTTATTATTCTATCTATATAACTATCTTATCTTAACATGAAGCCAACTTATTTCAAACTAAGAAAAACTTTATTTAAACTTTTCAAAATATCTTATATGAATCTTTTCAAACTATGAATCCTCTTATTACACCTTTATATTAAAACTTAACTTCCTCTAACCTTATCGATTCTTTCTTTACTATAATTACTTATACTAATTTTGTTTCAAACCAACTTCTTAATACTAATATCCTTAACAATACTAACTTAAACTCTAATAATTCTAGTAACTCTAACCAATCTGATAAAACTGTTAACAAACCTTCTCCTTAAACTTATTTTAGTGTTTTTAAACAAAAATCTAATCCTACATATAACTGGATTGCAAATTTTTTTATTATTAAAGAAATGAAATTTAACAAAAAACTACAAATCTTATTTTTTTTTCAACTCTTTATTTTTTTTAAAAAATTTTTTAGAATATGGGTCTCATAGCTTAATAGTTAAGCTTCCATACTCCCATAGTCAAGGTTAATGATTCAAGTCTGGCTGGAGGCAAAATTGAAAGATTTTAGCTTCTGTAACCTATAAGGAGCCTATAATTGAACATGAAGCTCTGTGGTCAAGTCCAAGTACAGTACATGATAGAAAAAGTAATTTTCAGAAAGAAACTGACTCTGCAAAGTGTAGGCACTATGTATGACAGTGGCATCACAGAAGGTTCCATTACACAAAGGTTTGCACATATAAGTTCTCTGAAGACAGGGCAGTATTAACATATTCATATCCAACTTGTGGAGTACTTGATTGGGAGGGTGATATCAAGGTAACACAAACTGAGGTGGTGAGAGAAGCAGTGCATACATAGAAGGTTTGTAACAAAGGATTAGCTTTATTAAGATTAGAAGCACTTCTGACATCATGGAACATCTAAAAATAGAAGGTAACTATCTGTATAGAAAAGTTGTAACCTGTCTTGTATATTTAAAAGTTCCAAATTAGAGTTTTGGTCACATCTATATAAAAGTCTATAGCAAAACAAGTGAAACATACCAATATAAATACTGTACCAATTATGATTGAAATATCTAAATTGAAAGTTAAAACCTCTAGAACTTTGTGTCAGTAGTGAAAATGCTAGTTTATAGCTAAAAAAGAATGTGTATCTATTCATGAAATAGAGTTCTATCTATATCATAAAAGGAAGTACTTAAGGGACAGGTTAGATGCACAATCTATTAGACATGACACTAAGATCAAGAAGGGTTGCAAACCAGCAGTAGCAGCAGGAACTTGGCTTGAGATATATGCTACTAGTACTTGAATTGGGAAGTTAGCAGTGGTAGCAGGAACCTGGCTTAAGATATGTACTAGAAAGGCACTCTTTGGGCAAACCAAAGATGGTAGCTCAAAAGAAGCAAACAACCTAGTGGACCAATTTGGGAGTTGTTAAAATAGGTTGTGAGACATGAGAGGAATATGCAGGTTATCTAATATAATTAGTAGTGAAACAAAAACCCAGGTTAGGTGTGAGTGAGACACAATACAGAACTCTGATAGGTTTAGGTTACAGATAAATATGTCTGAGTTCTATGTCTAAATAAATATATAGTAATAGATGATGTATAAATAGATTTGTACTAGCTATGACAAATATACTAATAAAGACTAGAGAGTATGACCTCACCTTAAAAAAATAAAATAAAATAAAATTTAAAAAATTTTTTTATAATTTTTATTTTGACAAAGAAATTAACCCAGCTACTGCCACCCAACCAGTATTTAAAGCATCTTTCTATTATATTATCTATATTATAGCTAGGTAACAGTCTAAATTCTTAATTGATTTTATCTATAACAACAATTCTAATATTAATAAGAATGTTAATATCCTCTTTGACCTTTTCAAAACTATCTTAAAAAACCTCATACTTAAATTTACAATTATTTTTTTTACTAAACTTAATTATCTTAAAATTTTTGCTTCATCAGTTACTTTTTCTTCATATACAGTCCATAATTATCTTCAATTTTGTCTTAATCTTGTATAACTGCATCTTTTCTTATCCAACAACTATTAATTAATTGATTACCAAAAATTTACTAAGGATTTACAACTCAAACCTAAAAAATTCAAAATGAATCTTTTACTCAAACTACAGATCTTAAACAAAAGTATTTTACAATTCAATCAGATGCCAGATTTAATATTAAACTTTTCTTCAATATTCCTAAAACTTTCTTTCTCAAATAATTTTATATTCTTTCTCTGAAAAATTCTCTTGTCCATTTCAACTTCTGGTTTGAAACCTACTATCCTCCCATAGCAAACAATTCTCTTCCAATATTAATAAAGAAAAAGTTTACACCTTTCTTAGAATTCAATTTTATTAATATTTTATTCTTCAACTCTCCAAATATCTTTCTAAAATCTATATTTTTAAAAAACCTAACTTACTTCATAATTGATATAAAGAAACATTTCATGTTGCTAACTTTTATTGTCTCATCTATAACAACAAAGAATGTCAATACTTTGATAATAAAAATTTTCATAATAGTACTAAACTTTTCAATGATATCCTAACCAAATCTTACTTATTATTCTTATCTCTGAATAATGAAATATGGATTAATCCAATTCTTAATGCCACATTATTTTATAAAAACAAGAAACATACTACCTTACTTGATTATCTATCTCTACTAAAGCTCTAAACAAACTAGCTAATCAATCTGAAAAATTTGTTTGTAAACAAAATAAAATTAAAACCAATTTCAAATACTGTAATTATTATTTTTATTGCTATTTTTCTCTTTACTATCAGATTACTACTAAAAATCATAATATACAGTTTTTGTTCAAGAAAAAGACTATTAACCTCTTAACAAAAAACATTATTGACATTAAATTTCTTACTCAAATCATCACATATTTGATATCACCAAAAACCAAAAGTCAACTTATCTACAAATTATTAAATATTTTAATAATACTGCTTATCCAGCAACTGAAAAATTTTTATTAAAAAAAATTAATTTTGACTTCTAACTAGTCTCTATTTTTGACTCTTTCTTTTTATAGTCTCTTTTTTAAACTCTTTGTCTTTTATAAGCTACGTTGAAGCAGTCATTACCTTATTAAAAGATACAATCATTGTAGTTAATAAAAAGAATGAAATAAATAAACAGATGAACTAGTTTATTTATGTAAAAGACTAGAATAATGACAGTCAAATTCAATATATAGAGCAGACTATGGTATCTTACACAGTTGTAAGAGCTGAGCATATAGTAATTGACTCTATAGAAGAAAATTTTAAAAGAATATTTACAATATCTTTAATCTCATATAATTTCATACATGCTTTAAAAAATTCCTTCTTTATTACAATTTACTACTTCTTACTTATAGTCAAATATTCAAACTTTAATTCAACATATTAATAAATATAATAACAACAAAACAGTATTTAGAATTATATTTTTTGTATTTATCTTACAATGAAATCCATATATATCTTCTTAATGATATTCTTTTACCAGATTATATTTTTATTACTCTATATTTTTTTTCTATATTCTATAATCTTCTTCTCAGATATAATTCCTTTAATTCTACTTTTATCCTATCTGATTTATTGTTTGACAACCATTCTTTAATCTCTAATTGTAATTTTTCCTCACTTTTATCAAATTTAACTCTACATCATCTCAACCTAACTATTGCTATACACAATATTAGAGGCTTTAATAAACCTACTAAGAGAGAAGTATGGCAGAATTATTGCCTTATTTATGATATATCCATTATAAGCATTATAAAAACAAAAATCTTTGACAAA
This sequence comes from Cetraspora pellucida, assembly GCA_910591915.1. Taxonomy (NCBI): domain Eukaryota; kingdom Fungi; phylum Glomeromycota; class Glomeromycetes; order Diversisporales; family Gigasporaceae; genus Cetraspora; species Cetraspora pellucida. Next base: position 7,080 of record CAJVQA010005889.1, read on the forward strand.
TATAATCTCTTTTTCTGTAATAATAACTTTTTTACTTATTGCTAGTCTAATTTCCCTATCTTTATAGAAGGCACTACTATTATAATTCACAATTATCTTAAATCTCATGTTTACAGTATGTATACTTATTGTGAAGGTACTATAGTACTTGATAATTTTTTTCAAAGTAATATCAAGCTTTATATCATTTTAGTATATCTGTCATCAACTAATACATCTATTCACAACTAAACTCAAAATAAAATAATTAACTGAATTTAACAAGTCTTTTAACTTCATATTTATTTTATTATTCTTGATAACTTCAATATACAGAACAATACTTATAGCTTCTTTTCTAAATATAAACTTATTAATTTTCTTAATAATTCTAATATGTATAATATTGAAGCTTATTTTAACAACAAACACTTTATCTAGTCTAACAATACTAGCAATAATTATATTGACTATATCTGAACTGACCAATTCAATATACAATTTCTTTTTTCTTACAGTCTTAATAATAGTTAAACTTCTAATTTTAGTAATCATCTAATTCTCTCCTCTACTTAGACATTTCTACATGCTTATAGTAAATTCTTACATAAACATATTGACATTAACTACTGTATTTTTAAATACAAAGCCATGTCTACAGAGAACTAAAAATCCTTTACAAATACCTTATTTCAACAACTTCTATTACACAAAACTCCTACCAATAATAAAACTCATAAGAGTATTGAAACCACTTAGTACAAAATTTAATTTTCTATTGTTTATATTGCTACTTATACTATTTCTAACAAAGTTTCTTATAAACACAGTTACAATCATTAATACTCACCTTATAGTACCTTACTACATCTATTTCTCAAAAAACTTAACCATATTATTAAATTTGTTAAAAAACTTACTTAACATTTTAATACCTCTTACATTAATCAAAACAACTTTCAAATTAATAAACAGTCATTATGTGACCTTCAATTACTTACTTCTACTAATTTAGCCTTTATTAAAACTTGGCTTCAATATGCTCATTTAATCTGAAAACAACTCTTTCATGTCTACTATTTTGAAAACTCTCTCTTACTTTGACAATAAATTAACCAAGCTATTAACAAAATATATGTTAACCTTACAACATATCCTATTTAGACTATCAACAGCATTCTTAATCATTACCACTAACCTGTTTATTTTACTAATATAAAAATTTCTTAAGAGCTTATTATTAATCCACTAATTATTAAATAATACATTTAATATTATTTTTAAAACTGAACTGCATATAGACCTATTAATTAAACTCTTTTTAATAATCTTTGACAACAACACTACCTCCTACTTCTTTACATTAATTCAACTTAGTATTATTCTCTCAATTCTTTTATTACTAATAATAAACTTCTAAAAACTCTCTTTCAACTACCTAATAATAAAGCCTGTAGTTCTACAGGCATTAGTTATAAAATGCTTAAATATATTAACTTTTAATGCACTTCTGCTATTACTGCTCTCTTTAACTTTTGTCTTTCTAAAAACAGAATTTCCAAGTAATAAAAACATAGTTGCATTTATTCTATTTATAAATGAAATACTTTTGATAATAATCTTAATCTTACTTGAGCTATTAGTTTTGTTATATATATTTACAAGCTTTATACCAAAATTCTTACTAATTGACTTAGCTCTGTATTTTCAACTCATTCTATTATCTCATCTTTTAATTATATTGTCCTTCTTAACAATAATACCTCAATTTCTATTCATATTCTTAACAATCATATTGAAGATGCTTTTTGCAATCATAAGGACATTTGGTTACTTTTACAAGATATGAGTAAAGCCTATGACTCTGTCAACTTTAATCTCTTTAAACATGTACTTTTTTACTTTTCACTTTCTTTATTCACAATTAATATTCTTTTTGATCTTCTTACTAATTATTACAATCAAGTTATAACTAATTTTTATTTAACTTTATTTTATTTAGTTCACAATTGTATTGACCAAATAAAACTTTTACTTCTTTGTTATAATGTATTTACTATATCTAAACAAATAAAACTACTTATATCTAAATCCTCTTAACTAATCTAAATTGCTAAAATCAAACATATTACTGACTTATATGCTCATTATATTATTAATATAGTGATTATTCCTATTCTTAAATACTGACTTCAAAACATTGTAATTAACCAATTTATTTGCAATAAAATTTTTATTCAGTACATTGGCCTTGTTAAACTTAAAGTCAAACTTTGTTATACAATACCTTTTAGTACCCTTTTATATCTACAAATTTATAACATCAACATATTAAAAATATCCAACTACAATACCATATTCCTAACCCTCTTAAATGACTTAACAATTTTGACCTATTAGACACATTTGCTTGTATTCAAATCTAATAATTACAAAACAATCTTTGGTTTCTAACTAATATTTTCTCTTATCCCAACCTAATTATTGATAGTCCCAACTGCCTAACTACAAACTTTAAAATTATACAGCTTATTAAACATATTGGCTGGACATTCTCAATTAATCCAACTTATAATATTTCTTACACCTTATATAATAGAACTATTTCTCTTGAATCTCTTCTCTCCTCTTATTCTAAATACTTTGTTTTCAAAAAACAACTTAGACATCACAAACTCCTCTTTCTTGACCAACTTATCATCTATGATAATTTATATTTATTACATTAACAATATATTTCTTCCAGACTAAACTACCTTTCTAAGTGTGTTATATCTCAATGGTTTACTACTTTTGAGAATATTACAATAAGCTATTTCTATTAATGTACATTATATGATTATTTTAACTTATCTTAAACAAACTATTTTTTTTATACTACTGGTTATTTTAACTCTAATACCAAACTTTGGTTACTTACTGTTTTCAATAATCAAATCATTGTCAAGACCAGAAAGCATAACATTCCTACAGGTCTTACTCTTATTACTTACTGGCACTGTTTATTTCAGGCTCAGTTTTCTAACCTTTATTCTACTTCTTCTTCTACTACTACCATATACTCTAAATACTATTTCAATTCCAATACAATTGCTAACAAATACATCATCTTTATTTTTATAAATTTGGCTACTAAATTACTTTGTTATATTAATTCTGACAAAACTTTTAACCTACATGCCAACTTTCTTGATATCATATACTTTGTAGTTATTCAATATTCTTTATATATTTTATTTCCTACTTCATTAACAATCAATTCACAACAATTATCTTACATCTTTTAGTTAGGCTAACTTACTGACAGCTTATAGTTTATTGCTAATTCTAATTATATCCTAACTACTATCTCATTTTATACTAATAGTTCTGTTATTGAGCTTAATACTTCTTAATGCTCTATGAACATAGGCTGGGTTCAAGAACTATTTACTTATTTTAGATATAAGTTAAACTTTGGCTATATTTTTTTAAAGCTGAAATTCTTGCTATTCTTTTAGCAATCATTACTGCTCTTAAAAGCTGTTCTGTTTATATCTTTATTAACTCACAATCTGTAATCTCCAAATATCACAGTATCTGCTCATTAGCTTTTAAATTCTCTTATACTTATACTCTATACTTCTCTATTTGACAAACTCTTATTAATTTTATTAATTTATACAATATTCAGCTCACTTTTTATAAAATTACTGCACACCAAGATGACTCATTTAATAATCTTGGTGACAAGCTTGCTTATTGTTATCAAATACTACTTTTTTTAATATTTTTAAGTAACAATTCTTACAACTCTGTATATATTCTATTTATTGGCCTATTTTCTATTGAGATTTCTATTCGATACTTTATTCATACTATCTGTTAAGCTTATATTATAACACTTAGGACATTCCAACATCATTTTCAATAATAGTCTATCATTGTATCTAATATTAACTAAAAAGCCACTTGGCTTTATATTAATAATAATCAAAAAGTTTTTAACTTTGCTTATAGTATTTATTTTTCTATTTTAAAAATTTTTTGTATTAAAATTCTCTTAGATAAACTACCTGTTTCTTATACTCTTTACAAATGTAACTCTTCTTACTCTTCTCTTTGCCATCAATATAATCAAACTAGTTCTTTATTATACTAGACTTTTTGTTCTTCTACTTAAACAATTTATTACTTAATCTCTAATTTTCTTAATTACATTTTAAATATTACTGATCTCAACATGTTTACTAATTCTGTTTCTAATTTATATTAGGAAATTCTTACACTTAACAGTTTTAAACTGCACAACTTTTCTCATATACCTTCTCTTATTTTTACTTTATCTGATTTAGTTCCTATTAACCTTATTTCTACTATTCATAATACTTCAATTCCTTACCATATAGCTACTTCTTCTTCTATTAAATTATTCTTCATTTAAACTAACAAATATATAAACAAATATAAATTATATATTGTATTTTATATTTAGCACAGTCTTCAATTACATCTTATACAAACTCAACTCATAATTCTCTTTTTAGTCTATCATTACCTCCTATTTCAATACTACAAATTATTACTAAAATTGATTTTTGAACTATCTAATAAATTAAATATCATATTTTTTTTTATATATTAGATGGGCCCAAATTTCTAATAACTTTATACTATATATATTTCAAGCTTAAACAAAACTCTGGTCTTGTTTATTTAAAACTAAACTTATAACCATTCTATTTGCTCTCATTACTAAATCTAAAAATAGTATTATAAATATATATACAGATTTTTAATCTGTAATTTCTAAATATTAAAATATTTTAAACTCTTTTACTACATACATATACCATATTTTTCACTATAGAACTCATTAATTAACTTTGTTAACTCATATAAAATTCAAATTATTTTTATAAAATTATTGTACATCAAGGCAACATATATAATAACCTCACTAAATAACTAGCATAAAGTGATTATAACTCATTATAACTAACTTTTATATTTTACAATATTTATAGTCCAAATCTTGAATATCTTTCTTTAGAATTATCTACTTGTTACAGTATTCATACAATTTGTTATATGCATATTTATGCACTATAGATTACACAAAACCAGTTTTAAAAATAAAACAAATTTTTAACCAAATTAATTGGCAAGTCACTTGGTTATATATCAACAATACTCAAAAAATCTTAAACTTTTATATAGCTTTTAATCTTCTGTTCTTAAATTCTTTAAAATTAAAATTTTACTTAATGACTTTTCTATTTTATATATTTTATACAAACAATATTACTTATACTTACCAACTTGTTATCAATGCTATGAAACCAGTTCTTATCTTTATTAGATAATATGTTCATTTAATTAGTTGCTATACAACTTTATTAACAATTTACTACAATATATTCTAAATACGATACTACTTTTAAAACTATAATCAAACTATACTGTCAAATTAGACAACTGTATTGTATAACTATACATACTATAATAAACCTAACATCAGTCTTTTCAACTTTATCAGACTTAATGTCAAATAAAATTATCTTTATTATCTCAAATCTATTATCTAAAAAAGTAACTATAACACTTGTTATTAAATTTTTACTTTATCTTAATTAACAAATATATCATAAAATTTAGATTTTTTACTGTATTTCAAGATTAACAACTTATTCTTCTACTTTTAATTTATTGTCTAATTTTACTTCACATTTATCTTAATCTTTTCTTACTAATTCTATTTATTCTAAAATTAATTTCTGATATATACAATTGATCAAATACCAAATTAATTTTTCAAATATAATTACTAATACTCAAATCTAGGTGAGCTTTGGTTACTCCTGTTGGTTTAGATTACAGATAAACTAGTTGAGCTTCTATTCTTTTTATAATATTTTTAAAAAGTAAATTTATGCTTTATATAAAAATTTCAAATAAATATTCAATAAAGATAGAGGCATGGTTTTACTATTAATATTAAAAAATATATATTATTTATAAAATTTCAAAAATCTTAGAGTGTCAATTATATAATTCTGTACTATGTTTTAACTATTTAACATGTAACATCCAATCTCTAATGCAATATAAAGTAAAATACTATAAATCCAATCTTCCAATTTAAAACATCTTTTTTTCTAGATAATTCTAGATTAGTAATATATAATATTAAATTACTATTAATATATTGATTTTACAATATATTACTACTATAAAAATCTTTATAAACATGTTCTGCTTCATGTACATTAATTAATTCTTAAAAATATTAACAAGTTAGTTTAATTTACTTTTCTAATTAAAATTCTAAAATTTAAGAATAGGATATTATAAATATTTCCTTTTTCTGCATATTGAAATACTATCAAATATTTATTATTAGTTATGTCTTAGATTAAGTTTATACACTTCAAGATTATTAATAACTAATCTAAAATATGTGTAACTTTAAACTTGCTAATTTGAAACAAAATTTATAATGTTAATAGTTAATAATTTATTTATATTAGATCATAGATAAACTATTTTAATATTCTTCTCTTAAAAAGTTTATTTGTGAACCAGGTAAAGTTTTAAGTACAACTATACATGATGTTGTATATAATTGTGTGGGCTTACTAAAAGTATATGAAACTATTCTTTTATAATCTAACTACATTGTGGAAAATGCAGTATCAAATCCTTCTTTAACATTTATTTGAATATTAACTATACTATTAAAAGGAATCTATTTGATTACATCTATGTATTTTGTAGCTTTAAGTCAAAATTCCTTAATGTACTTATTGATATCCTTATTTTTACTTGTTCATCTATATATTGTCTTTTGAGAGTTGCATGTTTCAGCATCAAGCATAAGATGTGTTATATTATTGCTTGCAATTTGTGCATGTTCTATATTCATAATCTCTTTTATATCTAAATTAATCAAATACCAACATATATTCATTTGTGACTGTATTTTGGGTTAATCCATAAATACTTACATCCTCTAATTGACTTTGTTGACTCATTAATTGCTATATTAAATATATAATAGTATATTGATATACAAATTAAACATACAGATTAAAAAACTACATGTCTGATCTGAAGTCTGATATAATAAAATAATATAAACTTTTAAATTATTTCATGTTCGTGTCAATATTTAATTTCACTTTACATGATGGTAAACGTGACTGTATATATTCATATTTATTATTAACATATTAATAAGTTACATAACGCATTTCATCTAACCACATTGCTAAAAATCCATCACCATTCTTTTGAACGTTAATTAAACTATTAAAAGTAATCTATTCGATTACATCTTCATCTTTAATGCAATTGTCGATATCCTTATTTCCACTTGTTCATCCTTGTATTGTCTTCTGAATGTGACCTGTTTGCACCAAGCGTAAGATTTGTTATATCACTTGCAATTTGTACATGTTCCATTATCTTTATTTCTTTTAGAACCAAATTCGTCAAATACCAACATATATTCATTTGTTTCGATGTTTTGAGTTAAACCGTAAACAAGTTCTCGTCTGTATGTTGCTTGTACTATTTTGTTAACTATTATATTTGCTTTCCTTCCTGATTTCTAGCGCGACTGCGTAGCGCAGCTACCTAATGGACAAGTTATAAATAGGATATAACAAGTCAAGTTTAAAACCCATAATAACAAATATCAAGTTTTTGATGACCAATTACAAACTACTTCTTAGTTCACGTAATATCCAACTGTGGGGGTTTTTTTTATTGCATTATGAAATTCCAAATCACGAGAATACTCATCCAATCAGATACAGAAGAGGCACCTCACTTAACTTGCTCGTAAACCATACTCTTCGTATTTCATGCTCAATTCCTGGTATAAGCATTGGTGCAGTAGATGGCCGGTAAATTACTGTGTTTTTATGTCCTGTTGAGGAGATTCTCCGGTTTGTTGAAATAAACAATACACTAAGTAAAAAAGTGAAAGAATTCACACACTAATGGTACATAAGAGTAATATTTACATACAGAGCTGCTAATCCGAAAAAATATTATGTGATAATCTATATTAAATAGATAAAGACATTACTTTTAAAATTTTATTCTTTACTACTATACTGCTGAAAAGTGTTATATGATATATTGATATTATTTTACTATTTACTTTGATTATGGGATCTCCCTTATGTCATCATTTACTTCTGGATAATCTCTCGGATAATCGGCTATAAAAACTAGCTTTAATTTAGGTGTAAATACTTTACTGATAAAAATTAATATCAACCATAAATTTACCCAAAACAATAAAAGTGAAATTTTGTTGACTTCTTTTAAAATGCCGTAATATAATAGGGAATATTCTATTCCAGAAAAAAGCAAACCTATTAATCTCATTACTTCACGTTCATCAATGACATTATTGGATGAAAGATAAAGTAAAAAAATAAGCAATAATAAAATAACTATAAACGGAACATGAATTCTAACATCGAAACTAGGTGTA
>CAJVQA010005890.1:0-15543 GCA_910591915.1 Cetraspora pellucida
ACCGCCTCTTATCGACTAAGCCGTTCGTAGGTTACACGACATATCCCATCGACAAGCGACAGACTCGCCGTTTCGCTCGTGTCAACAGGAAATAAAAACGAAATACCCAAAAAATGCGAAAAATGGCAATCTAAACCTACCTCGGGTAGGTTAATTAAAAATATCGGGAAAGCAATTTTGCTTATATTTAAGTATCTAAAAAACCAACCTATCCTAATATAAGAATGGCCCTAACCCTAAAGTTAAATTTAATAAATATAAACCCCGAAAGGGAAAACCTTATGTCGATCATTGCTGATTTTAGAAAAACTTAAAAAATTCGAATAAACATAGAGAAACCAGAAAAATGGTAAATAACTCAAGATTTTACTATGACAACCACTGTTTGAACTCTAAATAAAAGTTTTTAGCACGAAATTTTGGTTATAAAAATACATTTAAATATCGAATATCGAGTAAATTAAAGCCTGCACTTAATTTTGATTTTTATGCTCTTTTGATATGTTGATCGACATAACCTTTTACATATTTCTAATTTGCACAACTTCATTAACACTCATTTTAGGGAATTTTGATAGAAATCACACCAGTGCTATGTTACGTTATTCCCAAATCTGTAATGCGCTAAATCATCAAATGAATTAAAATCTATAAACGTGTGATGTAAAATATTGTATAAGAACTCCATGAATAACCCTTGGTGACTTAGGTGGACAATTTAATGTTGGATTCTGCTACCAAAAAAGCATAGGTACAGCTAAGGATGAAAAGAAAGCATTTAAATGTCATTCAAAATCTGCTGAAGTTGGCAGTTCAAAAGCACAATTCAATGTTCGATTTTGCTATGGTGAAGGCATAAGTACAGCCAAGAATAAGGAAAAGGCATTTGAGTGGTATTTAAAATCTGCAGAAAATGATGATTAGCTGGACAATTTAATATTAGATTCTGCTACCAAAAGGCATAGTACTGTCAAGAATGAAAAAAAATGCTTTTGATGGTGCTCATTTTTATTTGCGTCGTTTACAACATGTGCGGGGCCAATACATTTGAATAGTAATTGTATAATGGTATTATAAGGAAGATATTTTTTATTTGAATAAATGATCAGTAAATACAAGAAAAGTTAAAAACATTTGTCGAAAATGATATCTACTAAAAAATATCCCATCGATAAAAAATTTAATGAAAAATGTTAAAATAGGCTTCTTGTTTTCTCACATGCACAGAGTGAAAGGGGTTAAACCAAAGGACGACCTTTAAAAAGCAACAAATGGTACTTCTTGAACAGCTCGTTTAATTTCAACAGGGTGAAGAGACTGAATAATAAGATTATCTCTTTTAAGGGAGGATATTTCTGAGGAAAGTTGAATACATTCCTGCTCAAGCGAAACAGCTAGCTTATCAAGATACTTAAGATTTTTAATGAGCATTTCACGTTTAGCGCGATAAGCACGATTCTTGCGTGCATGATTTTTGCGTGCACGATTCTTGCGTTCACGATTTTTGTAATCCTTGCAAGGACTATGAGTATTATTAGACAACATTTTACGTTAAGTTTTTCTTTTTTTTTCTCAATAATATTCCTACTTTTATTTATTAGTTGTGCAGAGATTTATTTGGGGAACGTTAAAGCCAGGTACCAGTTAGGATTACTTTTTTGATTCAGTTAGGTTAGCGGGTTATATAGACATCAAGAATACAATTTATGCAGCATGTAATTATCAATTCAATCAATATCAAGAGATCTTAAGATGTGTAACATTATTTTGCTAAAAAAATACTAATTGAACAGTACTAATTGTACTTTGATTATTTATGATCGTCACTAAACACAAATATTAGTCATTTCGTTAAACGTGACATCCACCCGCAGAATCTACGGACAGTGCTTAGGGACAGCGCGATCACATGATATAATATGAAATCCCTCCTCTAACCGCTAAATAGCCAATCACAACTTAAACACGTGATTTTGCACTGTCCCTAAGCACTGTCCGTAAATTTCCCGGGTACCACCGTTATCACGGTCACGCACAAAAAAAATCTGTGCCAGGTTTTGTCGATCATTATGGCGCAGATTGTCAATCTACAAATCATATTTCAAGGATCAGGTGTAACGTAACACGATCAGAAAAGTTCAAAACAAACGTTCGTTTTGTCAAAGATTGCTTATTTCTTAAAAACTGCATAAAAAACCACTTTTAGTGCTCTAACAGAAGGTTTTCCTTGAGCAATTTTACTATATAACTATTCATTATTTAACTTATTCTAAACGCTAACCCGAACGTTAATGAACTTTAACCAATTTTGCTGCGCCACCAACCTGGCACAGAATTTTTTCGTGCCACGGTCACACGTGACCGTGATCGATCGTCGCATTTAGGTCCCGTCGCCTGCCCGAGTAACTGATCACATGAAAAGTAAGAGAAATCTTACTTTTATTACTTTTATTACTTTTGTTACTTCGGGTAGATCGACGGCATATAGGACATTCGGTTTTTCTTTATTATAGTGGGGAAAAGGGTTTTAATGATGACATCGTGTAAATAGATAATGTAGAGGAAATTAACCTCGAATGTACATAAAACTTTTATTATAAATAAAGGGCTTTCCGCCCAGGGTAGAAGTTAAACTATAACCCAACACAAATTAATAAACTATCGGTAAACCTCTCGTTATCCATATCGTTCGACCATTTGTAGCCCACTAAACCGCATTTTGATCGTTCGCCGCAAGTCACGTGACCAAGCCGTTAATGCAAGAGAAGAACTCCAACTCCGATTCGACGTATCGTAACCACAAGTTAAGCAAGTAGAAAGGAGATAAAAGAAGGTAAAGAGTTAATAGAAAGTAGGTTGAAGGAAAGACTTAGAAGAGAAGATTAGTACTTATCTACAGATAAACCACTCAGTCAAATCTAACACACCTATTTCGACTAAGTTACTGTAGATTATGTGAGAGATGGATTAGTTTAGTGACAGACTCATCAATTTACTGAACAACAATTTGTTATTATAATTACAACAAGATTTGAATATCAGGTACATCATATGACAGAATATCAAGTACATCATATGATCAGAATAATATAAAAATTGGTGAGAGTGTCTACTGTTATGGTGGTAATGAAAGTGTGATGATAGGATTTGTACCAGGCTGTATAAAACTTAGAATTAGTACAAGTCTTTTATTTGTTTTTTTTTTTGTTTTTTTAGAATAAAGCCTAGTCTTAGTTTTTATTAAACAATTTGGTATTATATTAATAAAAATATGTTAAATAAATTATTATATAAATCTATAACTAGGACTAATTAATTTTCAATCTAAAACTCTACTAGAGTAGACTGTCAGACCTCTTCTAGGTTTAGTATTGCAATGTAAAATATAGATATATTAGTAATAAAAAAAATAATTGTTTATTTTTCATATTTTGTTGCAACTGCTTGGTCTGCAGTTGGCTGTTTTAGAATTGTAATTGTTAATATCTTTGTTAGTAGGTTGTTTTTATGCATTGCTATTTGTTTATATTTGTTTGTAAATATTATTTAATATTTTATAAAATAAAATAATAAACATGTTTGAATTAATATTGCTAATTGTAGGTAGATTATTTAAAATTAGACCTTGTAGTCTAAGAAGGTTATGTATATTGTTTGATGTTTGAAGAGTTATTGTAATAAAATAGATATGTTTTGTAGTTTTGATTTTGTTTTTAGTAAGAAATTTAAAAGTAGTTTGTTAAATTACTTTATTTAAAGATATAGAGTTTGCTATGCATTTTAGCCAATAAGAGTTGTTTTTAATATATATAATACAATGATTACAAATAGAATTAGTATATGTTTTGGATGTAAATTAAATAGTGTTAGTAGTTTATTTAGTAAAAATTTGATTTTGAAACTTTTTAATTGTAAGTATTTGAGATGGATAGTACAAATATTAGTTTTGTTATTATAATTAAGAAATTTGTATATTAAGTTCCAATTAGTATCTTTACAGATATCATTTTAGTATTTGGCTCTGTTAAAGATATGCTATTTTGCAGTATTTGTTGCATTTTGTATGTATTGAATAAAATGACAAGTTTTGTTTTCAATTAATGTATTGTTTTAGATAAAGTAAAAGTTGTTGTTATTAAGTGCATATGATTAAATATACAATTTGTATTATTGTATTTTGGTAGACAAGTAAGTTGTTCTGTTATATAGAGAGTAGTTATCAAAATGCTTAATATAAATGCCTTTGATTTTAGAGTCTTTATAGACAATTATAGTTTGTAGTAGTCCAATAGTTATTTTTTGAATGATAAGAGTAGAATTGAATATTAGTATAAGAAAGAAGTTGATGTAGTTAGTTGTTGGTTTATAGATCATATATACTATTACTTGGCAATTCTATGAAGCTATTATTAGAATTATCATAATTCTAATAAAGTATGTATATGTTTTTTTTTTTAATATTAATGGTAAGACCATGTCTCTATTTTTATTAAATATTTAATCGAGATTTTATATAAAATATAATTCTGTTTTTAAAATATTATAGAAAGAATAGAAGCTCAGACTAATTTATCTGTAACCTAAACCAACTAGAGTGACCAATTCTCATCTAGATTTGGTTGTTAGTAATTATATATAGAAGATTACTTTGATATTTAATCCATTAGATATACTAGAAGTTTATTTTTGAACTAATAAAGTTGAGTGAAGGAGAATGTGATGGAGATAAGGCAGTATTTAGAAGTGTATTGTATTCTAGAAGTTGAACTATAGATCTTGAGATGCAGTATGGAATTTAGATTTTATGATAAATTTGTTGATTAAGATAAAATAAGAACTTGATAATTAGTGTTGTGATTATTTTTTTAGATGACAAACTTGCAATAATGTTGATAAGTTCATTTGGTATTAAACAAGTTAGAGTTAAGAAAACTAAAAGTAAGTCTGATATACTGTAAATAGTCATACTATTTGACAGCTTAATTTGGTTATATAAATTAATTATACTATTTGAAATAGTGTCAAGTGTTTTAGTATTTAAAGTATGTTGTAATGAAATGTCTATAAGACTGTATAGCAAATGATTAGATAGGCAAGTTGTCTAGTAAAGGTGGAAACTGATTTGATAACAATGATAACAAATAGGTAAGTATATGTGATTTTGTTTGTGTAGAATATGTGAAGTAGGAAGATCATTTAGTAGAATTTTAATTTTAAAGGATTTAAGAATAGAAGACTAAAAACTATGTGAGAAGTTTGATATTTTTTGGTTATTATTGATGTATAGTCAGGTGGCTTGCTAATTAACTTGGTTAAGGATTTTGTGCCATTTTTGAAAACAATTTTGTGTAATTCATAGTATATAAATATGTGTATGACATATTGTACAAATATTGTGATGAATAGGTAGTTCTAAAGAAATGTTTTTGAAATTTTAAGTGTATATAGAATTGTAAATATTATAAAACATGAAGATAAGATATGGCAGGTTGTGGTAACTGTGTGCAAGTTGGTTTGCAAGATTATTGTACTGATCATTTTGGTGAGCAGTAACTTTGTAAAAAATAATATAAATATTGTATGATTTAATAAAGTTAATAAGTGTGTTCTATAATAAAAAATATGATATATATGTATAGAATAAAGTATGGATTGAGTTTAGAAGACTGTAATATTTAGAGATTACAGACTGTGAATCAGTATATATATGTATAGTACTGTCCCTAAAAGCAGTAATAAGAGCTGATAAAATAGTAGTAAGCTCAGACTTAAATGAACAAGGCCAGTATCTAGTTTGGGCTTAGAATGTATGTAGTATATTGTGTTTAAAATTTGGGCCCATCTGATACCCATTGAGTATTGTAAAGTACCTAGGTTAATGACAAAGCAATCTGTATAAAAATGAAATTCTGATAGTTATGAATTATAGTTGGCAATTTGTTGAAAGTTGTTTGTTAAAGTGCTAGGTTCAAATATAGTTGGAATTAGGTTTGTTGTAATGTTGATATTAGGGGGGTTAGAGATTTGAATAGGATGTCAAATTGCAATAGAGTATATAAGGTCAAGGTGATTGGCATTGAAGTTAAGAGATTTGTTATATGTATTAATTCAACTAAAAATTCTGAAAAAAAAGATTGATAGGAATGTTAATTGTATATTTATTAGCAATTGTATGAGAGTTAAGAGAGTAACCTGAGCATGTTTGTAATTGAATAGATAAAAGTGAATATAGATAAGTAAATCATTGTTCTATATGGCATTGCCAGTAAGTAATAAGAATGGTTTCTGAAGAAGAGAGTTGTCTTCTGGCTTTTTCAATAATAATTTGATTACTAAATACTGTAATGAGTCATGGTTTTTTTTATAAAAAAAAGTGTTCAGTTGAATAACTATAGTAATTAATGCTAGGTAGGTGTAAATGTTGATGAAAAGTATAATTATATAACTGGCTTGTGTTTGGTTTTCTAGGTAGCTAAACCAAAGTAATAGTTTGCCTATAAAAATTTTGTTTATACATGAAGATATATGTTTCCATTCTAGAAGACATGAGTTGTCAAATGTAGTAAGTTGGTCTAAGTAAAGAATAGAGTGATGTCTAAGTTGTTTTTTAAATGTAAGTATTTAGTATATGATAAAAGTATTAACTCAAGTAAAGTAGACCCTTCTTGAATAGTATATGAAATATTGTATAATAGATTAGATGTAAATATTATGCCAAGGTGTTTAAAGAGTTAAATGATTTTGAAGTTAATAGTATGTTTGTTAGACCCATCAATAATAGAATTATCATGTATCAGAATACTGGTAGATGACCACAAATTGTTCTGAAGTTATTGAATTCTAATACGAGTGCTTATTTCTAAAAGATTAGGAGAATTGAGCCTTTTAATAAAGTTTGTAATATAATGTTGTAGTTGAATATCCCATATGTTACAAATATTGTATAGCTAGGGATGAAGCAGAATACTAGTAGAAATTGTATGGCTAAGTTTGGCTTTGTTTTTAACAAGTCTAATATAACTTGTAAGAATTTTTTTATATGTATTTTGATTAAGAACAATGTTGTAAAGACAATATTTTATTGTACAAATTATAACCATATTAATAATATATCATGCATGTGTATTAGTAATTTGCTTAGTACTTGTAAATTTGATAAGATGTAATAATTCTGCCATAATAAATTTGGTTTGTTTAATTAGTTTATTATTAAGTGTAAACCAGCATCCAAGAAATTTAAATAGTTCATTTGATAAATAGAGATTGAGAAGATGGTTGTTGCATGTGATAGAAGTATAGTTAATTTGTTTATTATTAGTTGTAAGTATAAATTTAGTAGAGTTAATCTGTATATTGGCCATGTTATAGAATGATTTAGCTGTAGACAAAATTTATAATAGTTCTTGTTATGAAAATGCAACCAAAAGGTATCATCCATATAGGTAAAAACTGAGCAGTATGCACTAAACTTGTTGTGTATTTGATGTTTAAGATTGATTAACCAAAAAACTTATATGGTATAACCTTTGAAGTTATTGTGAATATGTGATATGAGTGGGTCATAATAAATTCTCTATAGAAGAAGAATAATAGTTTCACTCTAGTCAATGCTATTAAGTACAGAAAATGATGAAGTAAGACCAAAGTTTGTAATAACTTGATTTTGTTAATCAGTAACTATATTAATAATAGTGTTAATAATAGAACTAGATAAGACAGACATTGTAAAGACTTTTGAAGAAGAATAAGATTAACAGAGTCATATGCTTTGCTCATATCTTAAGATAAGAGCCAGATTGGTTTGTGGTTACATAATGCATCTCTGATAAGGTTATTAAGTATATAAATAGATATAGATGTACTATTGTTAGGTAAAGTGATATTGTTATATGGTGAAAGGCTAGGATATTGGTAAAACACAGTACTAATTCTGGTAGTTATGATTTTTGTAAATACTTTTTGAATGTATTCAATAAGACTTATAGGACAAGTAAGGTTTAAGTCTCTATTGAATATGTTACATTTTGGGATAGGATAGATTCTACTATGTTTCTATTGTTTAGAGATTTGACTTGAACTAAGACAACAATTAAATAAAGCTGTAATAGTTAGAATACAAGCAATGCCTGTATGTTTAAGCATTTCATAGCTGATGCCTATAGGTTCACAAATTTTTCCATTGAGAAGTTTTGATAATGTCTGAAGAACTTCTTTTTCTGTTATATGAGAATTGAGAGAGTTGTATCATTGGATGTTAACATGTGTTTGTGGTTGATAATACATATGTTATGAGTTATCATACAGTGCTTGATCAATTAGTTGATATGCAGTTTAGTTATGAAAGTATAATTGTATATGATGTTTAATAATATTGGGATCTGTAATAAGTTGGTTAGGAAGTTTAATGTTAGAAAAGTGGATGGAAGCTTTGTATCAGTTAAAGATGCTATTTATAGCTTGTTTAGAGCATGTTATAAGTGTTTCACATATCTTTTCTGTAGCTTGTTGAATTTGTTGGTAAAGTAATAATGAGTTTTTCAGTATAACAAGCTTGATATAATTGTTTTCAAATATTATGTGCATGTTAAATCCATGTATAAATTTGAAAGTAGTTATCTGAATTAAAAGCTTGAAGGTTGCAATAAGATCTGTTGTTAATGTTCTGAATCTTAGAGTTTATTATATTAATATTAAGATTGTTGTAAGTTTGTTTAACAATTTTAATTAGATGTTCAAGCTCTTTAAGTAATATATAGAGTAGGATGGAATGAGAGGAATATTGATAATTATAGCTACATTTATAAGTCTTTTTGTTAGAAATAGATTGTATCATAGTGTAAATTATTAAATATTTAATCTTATACCAAGTGGTCTCAATATTTTTATTAGTATTGCTATTAAGTAGTGTATTGTGTAGTCAAGGTTATGAGAAAGGAGATCTGAAAATTCTGTCTATTTATTAGTTGACATATCTTTGTAGTTAAAGATTCTGTGACTAATGCCAGTATGATAACATAAAGATTTGCTATATGCATTAGTGAAGATTTAGGTAGATGTCAGAATAGAGTGGTCACTAAATGTTAAAGTATTGCTATCATCAAGTTTGTATAAAAAAAAATTTTGAATATTAAATGAATTAGTCCAGATATAGTTAATATGACTATGGCTAGTATTGTTTGATCATATAAAATGCTTGTTGTCAACATATACACTAAGGTCAAACATGTTGGAGTGATGTAGATAGTTAATGAGTTGAAATTTAGATAATGAGCTGCAGATGTTATCTTGTATATTGAAGTCTTCAAGTATTATCAGATAAAGATTTTGTTGAAAGGATTGTTGAATCCATATAATAACTATATTTTGTGTTTTGTTTCATTTTTTTATATCAGTAGAAGAAATATACATAGCTATAATTCGAAATTTGATTTCACTTTTGAAGAAGAGGTCAAAAGCAATTGCTCCACCAGGATGTGTTTGGCAATTATGTACATAAAGTTGTAGATGTTTGTAAATCATGATAGTAGTATCTTTTGCCAAGCTTTTAGAGTTAGCTCAGAAGTAAGAGAATAGGTTATTGTTATAGAATTGAAGATTAGTAGTGTTAGTGATTTTGGTTTCAACAATATAGGTAATATGGATATTATTGTAAAGACAATAATTCTGCCAAGCTTCTCTTTTGGTTACTGTATTAAAACCTCTAACATTAAGTTTACAGATATTTAGATATAGGTCTCATAAAGATTGTGTTGATGTAGATACTTGTAGTATTGTATGCTCATTAAAAAATAAGTTGGAAAAGATAGAAGTAGGATTAAAGGTGTTTGATCTAAGAGGTAGGTTATAAAAATTAGAAGAAGATGAGAATAAATAACAGTATGATTAGATAAGAGTGAGTTATTTAAAGATATATATGAGTTTTATAATAGGTGTTGCTAACAGAAAAAGTAATGCTAGAAACAGTCTTATTATAGTTATATTTGTCAATGTGTTGCATAAAGGATTGATAGTTTGGTTATATAGAATAAGTAATAAGTTGTAATAAAGAAGAAATTTGTTAAAATATGTATAAAGATTATAGATGTTAATAATGATCTTCTAAGTTTGTCTTCTATAGGGTCAATCACTATATACTCAGTTCTCATAGCTGTGCAAAGTACTATAGTCTGCTCTGTACATTGGGTCAGACCATCATAATCCTGGCCTTCTATATAAGTAGGCTTTACCACCTGCTACTTATATTATTTTTCCTATTAACTACTATGATTTTGTTATTTAATAGAATGTTGGCTGCATTTATGGATTTTGTAGAAGACAAGTTTACTGAAAAAAAGCCTGTTCTTCTTTTTTTAAGAAGAGTGTCTTTGCAATAGAAGTTGGTATTTCAAATTTAATATTGAATTTTTTATATAAGATTGTTTCATCTTCTGGTAAAGCTTTTCTTTGTAAAATTTAGTTATTGTAAAGTAGTTAAAGAATTCATTGTAAGTGCAATCAAAGTATGTAATAATATGCCAAGAAAGACAGTGTTAATGAGTTTGAGTGTAAAACAGTTAATAGCCTGTTGTTTATTTATTTTATTAATATTATAGTTTTGTACAGCAGTATTTTGATAAATAGTTAGGTATTGATAAAAGTAAAATGCTTGTCATTTTGGATTAGTTCTAACAGAATTGGTAAACAGTTATATTCTTCTGCTTTTGCTGCTAGTTTGTCTAAAACAGTAGTAGAGATTTGTTTAGTAAATATGGCTTTCTGTTTTTCTTTAATATAGAATATTGAAGCATCAAGAAAAGGTTTATTCCAAGCTTTAATTTCTTTTGAATAAGTATTGAATGATGTATCCAATATGTTTCTAATGAGTTTTGTTAAGTTATATACTAGTTGTGACTTGAGATTTGTTTTTTGAACATTGTTAGATTTCTTTTCATTATCAGGTTTCTTTTTTTTATCTTTAGTTGTAATTGGCTCAAGATAGGAGCACTTAGGGTCAGTGCAAGTTAGTATTTGATAATTAGCATGTTTGAAGGTTTCATTACATCATTCATTAAGACTAGTTGGTTTCTTAAACTTGACAGTAGTAGGTAGGAGTTTTTTGAGATGAGTAATGAAATGTTGTCTAAATTCATATTTAAGATAATTAGAAACTTTGGTTTTGTTAATAGTATTAGAGAATTGGTAACTGTATATAGGGAAGATTTTTTTAAACTATTTGTTGAAATGGTTAAGTAAATTTTTTAGAAATGGTATATAGTATTTTTTAAGAAATAAAGTTTTAGGAAGATTGAAATTAAGTTTGATATTAAATCAGTTGTATATTTTGATGAAGAGAAATTGATGTTGCTTATCAACTTTAATAACCTCAGATGTAATATTAAACCTTTTTGGTCTAAGTTTGATATCTTCTGCAAATTTGATGTAGTTAATTTCTTGATAATTGTCTGAGAGATATAGATGGAGTTAGGCAAAATTAATACAATATTGTAAATAATTATAGGTTTAAATTGGTAGAATAGTAGCAGGTGAGGCAAAAATTTCTAGATAATTCAGTTTGGTAAAAAAGACTGTTGTAAATATAATGATGAGTTTTTTTAATGTTTCTTCAAGAATGTTAAATAGAATTGTAGCAGATTTGTCATTGTCAGCATTGTATTGTTAAATTAAATCTATAAGGAATTGTGGTCTAGCATCAGCCATTTGTCTAATTAATATATAAAAGCTTGCTTTAAGTGTATATCAGTTGCCAGATGCTTCTTTGATAATTTTTCTTGGATAAAAATTATAGAGATGCTCTTTAAGAAAGTTGAAAAGTTTATGGGATAACTCTGTTTGTAGTTTAGTATAATTCTGCATTTCATCTATAACTGAAAAGTTTGCTACAAAGTCATATGATGGATTAAGCTTGGGTCTTATTACTTGACTATAAGACTGAGATGGTTGGAGTTGTTAAGATAATTTTTGGTTGGGCTGTTGTTTTTGTTGTGATGGTAAGATTTGATGTAAGAGTTATTGTTGTTGTAAATTGCTAATTGATGTATTGAAGTTATTGTTGTTTAATAGATTGGAGTTGTCGATATCCATGTTATTATTGGTATTAGTTGTTTCTGTAGAGATTATTTGAGGAGGTGTAAATTCAAGAGTAAGAGGGTTATTTGAAATATTATTATTTAAGGATTTGGTTAGTTGTTAAAATAGAAGCTTGTATTGTAAAGAAGAACTTTATTTAGTATTAATAATAGGTTGAGGTTTGAATTGATTGGTTGATTTGGTTTGATTATAGATTTTAGCAAAACAGTTATTGTGATATGCTTCATTTTTGTAAAACATAATTTTATTTTGCAATTTGTGGTTGTTGTTGGTAACTTTGTAGTTAATTAAAATTTGACATTTGGGACAAGTGTGTGTGTGAGTAGTTGATGAAGAAGATGGTAGAACATTAGATATTAATTTGTAAAGTGCTTGTCAAAGTTTTTTAGCTTGTGAGTTAGTTGTTGTTGATTCAATTATATTAGTAATTTTATATGTTTTGTTGTTCTCTAAGATGAATTGAGTATGGAATAATCTAAATATACACTTAATAGTTGTAGTTGTTAAAAGAACTGAAAAGAAATGTGCAGCTGGATGAGTTCTCAATTCTATAATAATACATTTAGTAAACTTGTATTTGTTAGGAATGGCTCTAATATTTTTTAATTCCTTTTCATAAATTGTAATACTATAGGAGCTGAAATAATTTTCAAAGAAGTAATTAAGATCTAATATGTTAGATGCTACAGTGCTTAAAGTAGGCATATTGGATAGATTAAGGTAACTATGTTATAATTATATGCTTAAAGTAGTACAAACTATTTTATTTTAACTAATTTTAAACCATTATATTTTTGAAATTGTTGTGATCTATATATATATAGGTGAATTTCAAAAATGTGGCCTTTTTCTTTCATATATTCTGTTGATTCTTGATATAGATAATAAATCTAAAACTATTGAAGATTATAATTTAATAATTTTAGTTGAACTTTCAGATAAAAATTTACATCTTATGGCTTATAACACTATTTATTGCTTAATGATACATGGTCTATGTGGTTCTGCTTATTCTAATGCCTCTTGCATGCAAAATGGAAAATGTACTAAAAAGCATCACTGTAATTTTTGCAATTTAATAACTGTATATGAAAATAATTATTTTTTGTATCAATGTTATAATAATGCAATTATTATAAATATTAGAAGTGTTCATTTGCAGTGCAGCTTGATTCACTAACAATCAACTTGCTAACACAACACTTTACTGATAATCAATTTACTAACATGTTTGTTTTACAGACAATCAATTTACTGACACTCAATTGATAGACAAGCTGACTTAATTAATAAGCTTATTTTAATAACAATTAATTTACTGATATTCATTTTGCTGACAAGATTAAATTATTAGTAAGCTTATTTTACTGACAATACATTTTATTGACAATACATTTTACTAATATGTTTATTCAATAATTAGTATGAATTGATATAATAAAAAAATTAAATTAGTATCAAATGAACAAAGAATTAAGTTATTTATATAAAAAAAGAAAGAAACAATTAATACTTAAACTAATTTGTAGCTATGTAAATACTTATTTTCAACTTGAATTTATGTAATAAAAAAATAAAAAAAAATTAGTATTGAGTGAAGAATCAAGTAATTTATGCAAAAAAAAAGAAAGAAGCAATTAATACTTGACCTAATTTATTGCTACACAAAGACTTATTTCTGACTCAGATTTATATAATAAAAAAAAAAATTAAAATTAGTATTGAGTGAAAAATCAAGCAATTTATGCAAAAAAAAGAAAGAAGCAATCAATACTTGACCTAATTTATAGCTATGCAAAAACTTATTCCTAACTCAGATTTATATAATAAAAAATAAAATAAAATTAGTATTGAGTGAAGAATCAAGCAATTTATACAAAAAAAAAGAAAAAAGTAATTGATACTTGATCTAATTTGTAGTTATGCAAAGACTTATTCCTGACTTGAATTTATGTAATAAAAAATAAAATAAAATTAGTATTGAGTAAAGAATCAAGCAATTTATATAAAAAAAAAATAAGCAATTAATACTTGACCTAATTTGTAGCTATGCAAAGACTTATTTTTAACTCAGATTTATATAATAAAAAATTAGTATTAAGTGAAGAATTAAGCAATTTATGCAAAAAAAAGAAAGAAGCAATTGATACTTGATCTAATTTATAGCTATGCAAAGACTTATTCCTAACTTGAATTTATATGATAATAAAAAAGATAAAATTAGTATTGAGTGAAGAATCAAGCAATTTATGCAAAAAAAAAAAGAAACAATCAATACTTAACCTAATTTATAGCCACATAAAGACTTATTCCAAACTTGTATTTATTTATTTATTTTTTTTTTTAGGTTTAAAGAGTGATGTCTATGGCTTGTGATCTTTTATTAAGACTTACAATCTACAAATATTGTAGAGAGGTATTACATTTTGCATATCAATAAGGCTACAATTAGCCACTCATACAACTTTAGTTATAGTCTATTTAAAGGTTCTGCCTACAGGTTACCTACTAATTGCTATACCTGAAACCTGCCTGTGAGTTCTTTATTTAAAGTTTTTGATTTTCAATGTTTTTTCTATAGTACTAACTTAATATTTTAATAACAGACCTTAGGGCTACTTTACCCTCAATGCAAAATCTACCAAATGGAAGTAGATCCTACAGCTATACCTATTTGGATTTATGACACCAGAGGTGATTCCATATTAGGTAAGGCCAATTCTTTCCACAAACGTTGATGACATTCTTCACATTTCTCACTATAGTAGTGCCTGCACTTTGCCATACTGGTTTCCTTTCAGAAATTTCTTAGATCAAATATGTACTTTCACTTGGACTTCCACAGGGCTTCACATCTAATTATAGGCTCCATTTTTGGTTATAGAGTATTTTACCTCCAGCCAAACATTAACCATTAACCTTGTCTATAGAGGTATGAGAGCTTAACAACTAAGCTATGGGACCCAACCTCAGACTTGTATTTATATAATAAAATAAAGATAGAATTATTATTAAGTAAAGAATTAAGCAATTTATACAAAAAAAGAAAGAAGCAATTGATACTTGACCTAATTTATAGCTATGCAAAGACTTATTCCTAACTTGAATTTATGTAATAAAAATAAAGATAAAATTAGTATTAAGCAAAGAATCAAGCAATTTATGCAAAAAAAAAGAAGCAATTGATACTTGACCTAATTTGTAACTATGCAAAGACTTATTTCTGACTCATATTTATGTAATAAAAAAAAAAAATTAGTATTAAGTAAAGAATCAAGCAATTTATACAAAAAAAAAAAAAGCAATTAATATTTAACCTAATTTATAGCTATTGTCACGATCCAAAATAGGATCGTCGATATTTCATTTAAGTTACATCGCATAATAAAGTAATAATATATAGTAATTATTATAGCACATAGTATATAGAGCGTAATTAGTAGATACAGCACATAG
>CAJVQA010005891.1:0-15543 GCA_910591915.1 Cetraspora pellucida
TACTGCACTTGGACTTAACCACAGGGCTTCGTATTCAATTACAGGCTCCTTATTAGGTTATAGAAGCTAAAATCTTTTAATTATGCCTCCAGCCAGACTTGAACTGTTGATCTTGACTGTGGAGGGTATGGGAGCTTAACTGCTAAGCTATGGGAACCACACCCCATAAAAGTTGAATTTAGATTCTGTATATAGAGTATATTCCTATAGTAATATTTTTAGATTTGTTTACAGTTGTTATTAAAGAGCTTATAATTGAAATATAATATATATTGTTTATTAATTAAGTTGAATAAAATAATGTTTATTGATATTTAGTTAATTATAATATTACATTTTGTATTAGAAAAACTAATTTACAAGTTTTATAAACTTATAAAAGAAGTAGTTATATTAGTTTTAAAAAAATATTTTAACAAAATTATAAACTTTGGTATTTTTTTAACTCATGATGCAAGAATCTAATTATACTAATTTTAAAAAAATTAAAAGATCTATATATTCTAAACAACTAAAAATCTATTTTTCTAGTAAACTGTATTATAAAATTTTTATAAAAATTATTGTTAATAAGATAAATACAATATATTAATATAATTTCAAGTTATTAATAAAGTTTTATTATAAATAAATTTATAACAAACATAGCTCTTGATATTATAATGATTATAAAGTTGTTCTAATTAGCATTAAATGTTTTTGTTAAATTATTTGATAAAGTATATTACAGATTTTTAAAATATTGTTGAACAAGATAAACTTTGGCTCAAAATTAGTTAGCTTAATTAAAAACATTTTTTTTTAACCAAAAAACTTATATAATAAAAAACAATTAGTTTGAACCTTTTAGATTAGAAAAAGGTATATTATAAAAAGAATTTTTTTCATTACTTTTTTATATATTAATATTTGAATCTATACTAAATCAATTAAAAAAATTAAAGAAATACTTCTGAGCAATCAATTCTTTAAAATTACAGCATATACTGATGATCTAACTATTAGTATAGAATTAATTTTAGACTAAAATATATTGAAACAAATCTTCAAGATATACAAATTAATATCTAATACAAAAGTTAACAGATATAAGACCAAATTAGTTTTATTAATAGCAAATATAAGACAGATTAAGTTACTAAAAGAAGAACATGTTAAAAAAATTACTAAATATATAACTTTGTTTATTCTAAATTACATAATCTAAACTATTAGATAATTCAAAAAAGACTTATTATTGACAATTATTAAGAAGCTAAAAAGTTTATTAAAGAGCTTAGCTCAAAAAAATCTTTTATTTAAAGAAAAAATATTAGTAGTCAAATTGTTAATTATTTCAAAATTTTAGTTTATAGCATACTTGTTATTTTTAAACAAAAATTAAATAACTAAGATTAATAAACTAATAATTATATAAATAAAAGAAATCTCAAAAATGCTATCAAAATACTTGTTCTTTAAGCTTTTTCTAAACCAACAAAACCTAGAAGTTTTAATTATAAAAAATATACTAAATACAAAAACTACTAATAGCTTATTAAAAATCTTTTAGCAAAAAACTTTCTATAATTTTTTGAAAGAGAAAGATAATAAAAAAATATTTTTTTATTCTTTAAGATTTAAAAAAAATTCTAACAAAGTCTACAGTTGGCTGATAGAATAGAAACTATATAAACTTGCTTAAAGAAAAAATAGTTGTTATCTCTACAGAATAGCCTTGATATATAAAAAATTATATAGCAGAAAGGAAAAAAATAAAAAAATCTTAGTAAAAAATTTTTTAAAAAAAACACAAAATTTATAAACTCAAACTCTAAAATAAATTCAAATAAACAATGATTAGTTGTAAAGATAATAGAAAATAGAAAAAAATCTTGTTTAGTGTTTTTTTATAAAACCCTTTTTTTAAACTACTAACTTGATATATAAATCTAAAAAAAAATAATAATTGCATTTGGTTTATTAATAAACTTCAAATTTTTGAACACTTTATTTTAAATTGCAAAATTAGTTATAAAATTTAAAAACTAACTTACTTTTTTCTTAATATAAAATCAACAAAACTTCTTTCTAGTATGAGTAGTAAAATGTGATGCCAGAAGCTTGTTAAAATAGATAGTTAGCATGGTACAGTAATAAATAAACAGTTATGTCAATTATTTATCTAAAATAGGTTTATTAGCAATATACACTGTATTAGCTGTATACTATGTATCTTATACATCAGATAAATAAAGAACATCAGTAAGGTCAAGAGTATAATTAAAATAATCAATATAAATATTATTAATAGTATAATTAGTATAAACATTATAAGTAGTATAAGTGGTATATTACAAATAAAGTATATAATATGCCCTATATAAATGAAAATATATAATAAAGGCTTCAAGTACTTCAAAAACAACTCAGTTAGTACTTAACAATCCTTTTGTCCTATAATAATTCACTGTTCCATTATAATACAAACTATACCTACAATTATAACTATAACTTGCCAAATATAATACATCTCTTTGACTAAGCCTAATTTGTAGATTATATGATATACCTGTTTGTCAAGTAACTGACTTGCTGTTTTGCTCATGTTATTAGGTTAATAAAAAGATTTTTAGTATATCAAATATAAATAAAAAAAATAATCACAAGTAGCATTATAATTGTATATTAATACAATATATAAAATAGTATTAATATACAAAAATAAAGTAAAAAAATAAATCTTTAATATTAAAAAGTATATCTAGTTCTAAACTTTAATATAACTCTACAAAAAATTAAACAAAAACACTCCAAAAAATTTTTAAAATTTTATATCAAAATAGATAATTATTTTTGAACCTGAACTACTTTATAAGTTACATTTAATATAGAATTTTATTTTTTATTAACATATGTACATTTTATTTTTTATTAACATATATAAACATAATGAAATAAGACCTGCATAGAAGAAAGATAACTGAACCCAAAGCTATTATTGGTTATCATCTTTACTTTGAGCTATAAAATTATATTATATTATTATATTTTGTAAAAATCTATTAGAAAGTCTAATTCTAGTTTCTAATATTTGTCTACTTTTTATATTTATTATAACCAAAACTTCTATATTTAATATTTGTTTTTTTGGTATATATTTTGTTTTTTTGTTGTCTTTAATATTTTTTATTTTATAATTAATCTCCATATAATCTGTATCAATTAATGTACTTAGTGTAGAAGCATAAAGCTTGTTATTTATCTATACAAATGATTGATATGATTTAAAATTATTAATACATAATTTATAAATATTTTATCGACATTGTGTTCATGAATAAATATCAAAGTTCATTATTGAAATATAGATATTTATATAATTTTGATTAGCTTTTTCTCAAAAAAAATTAATCAAATCATCAATTGTATAAATATTTTATATAACTTTGGCTTCTAAAAACTATCTAGATAATACACCAAAACGATTATCAATGATATTCTTTTTATAATACTCTGTAAAATAATTTAAATAAATTTTTTCTTGGTATACTGAAGGTATGTATCAAAAAAAAAACTATTAATTTAGCAAAACAAAAGTAAGACCTACAATCTGACTAAAAATAAGCTTCATGAAACTTTGGCATAAAAGAATAACTAAGAAGCTTTGTAATACAATCTATAATAAATTATATATTATAACTTAAAATATCAGAAAAGTAATCAAAATATTGTATATGTAAGCTTTGATCAGATTCATGATAATGTACTGCAAATTCAAGAACAGATACTTGAGTTTTTTAAAAAAATTATTTCCAATCTTGACTGAACTATTTTCAATTCTAATATTTTCCTTGAAATCCATCACAATCATATAGAATGAAGTTGTTATATGTTCAATTAATTACTTATAAAAATAATTTTATTAATTCTTAAAATTATAATGATGATAATAATAATTAATCATTTCTTGCAAATTATTGAGAATAATAGAATTAGTTGATGATATTATAAATATAAGTTGTTGTAATTTTCTTTCAACTTGTTGTTCCTTAATGTATACTTAACACATATCAGTTTTTTTTAAGTTTTTTTGAAATTTTTTGAATATAATTTATAAAATGAACTAAGACTAAGTTTGATATCCAGATATTGTAATTTTAATTTAAAATATATATCATGTTTTGATTTTTCTAAAAAATACACTTCATTTATTTCAGAATTTTGTTTTTGTTTTGTAATTGATGATCTTCATGAATTATTATAAAGAAATTCACTAATAAGTTGCTTTGTACTTTCATTAATAAATGATTGTGATGATGGTATAACCCTTTAATAATCAGTTAATAAAAATAATAATTGATTGACCTTTCAAACAGCAGTCTTAAATTGATCATTACTGAAACAAAATTCAATATCTTTAAGTTTTGATCAGCTTAAAATTTTTGCTAATGAAGAAAGTATGTTTGATTTATTTTTTAGGTTTGCATTAGCATGCATAATTTTAATGTTATTAATTATTTGATTTATTTTTTCATTAGGCATAATAATTTTGTACTAGCATAATAGAAAATCCTTATATGGATAAAAAAAAAATCAAAAGTTTTTTTTTTTATAAATAAAAATTATTAATACTGATACATTAGTGATAGATATGTAATTGATTACGTAATTGGTCCGATTTCAAAAATTATTACCCAAATAGGTCCAAATTTCAGCATCAGCCGCAACAATTAGTAATTTTAGGCAGTATAATTTCAGATGACATGCTAATGTTTGATACAAAAAGTAATAAATATTTTATTATAAAATATTTATTAATTTTTACGAATTAAAATTCTTATAGTATGAAGAGTATTTTACATTTTTGTTTGGTTTATTCGATTTCTAGTTAGAATTTAATAGAAATTTTTTAACGTTAAGAAATAATTAAATCATCATATCTTCCTGGCCTTGATAATAATTTAATTAAAATATTGGACGATGAGAGATATCAATTATCATGGATTTCTTATTAAGAATTTACGAATATTAGGCTGATATGCAAAGGTGGATTTGCAACTGTATGAATTGATAAAAGACCAAATGCTTTAATAGGTGTTGCACTCAAAATAATTGATAATTCGGAAAAACATAATCAAGAATTTACAAATGAGGTAAATCATTAAGTATTATGATTTTAATTAGCCTAAACCAATTAATTATTTATTCTTAATAGTTAACAAGATTTTGTGAAATCGGATAAAAAAATCCTTCATGCTTACAATACTATGAAATGCCAAGACATCCAAAAAATGGAAGATATATAATTGTTCTGAAATATGAAAATATAGGTTCTTTACGCAAGGATCTTAAAGATGTTTCACAAATGGAATGGAAAAAAATTTTATTTTATTTCAATGTATAGTCACCGATCTTGAAGTAATACATTCTCAAGAAATGATTCATCGCGATTTGCGTAGTGGAAATATCTTACAAGATACTTTGGATAGCGCATATATCACAGATTTAGGTCTTTCAATGTCATTAAATGAGGCGATATCGATCCACAAGTGCTAGTGCTATCTGGTCATAATTACTCTCAAGTTACTGATATTTATTCATTTGGGATAATCATGTGCGAAGTCTTGTATGGAGTAACAGTATCTTATATTGTTGGTAAATCAATGAAGCCGATCTTCGATTGCAAATATGTAACGAGGTTTACGCTACCTATTAATAAAGAGGCAACTTCGTGTTATGTGGATTTTATGAGAGAATTTTGGGGCGAGGATCTTAAAAATCATCCATCAGCAAAAAAACTCTGAAATTTTTAAAAAATGACAAGATGATGAAAAATCTTATTGGAATTGAACAAAACAAAAATCAAACTTGAAAATCTTACGCTGATATGGTTAATAAGAGAAGTAAATTTTATTCTCACACAAAATATTTTACAAAATCAATTTTAGGCAGCAAATTGTAATATCTCATTTATATAATTTAATATTCATGTTAATATGATGTGCATAAAATCTAATATACTCATATTCACATTACAGCACTTAATTATTACATTACATTGACAACAAAAGACAATTATACAATTTCAGTTTGCTTTTTTTATTTGCTATATCGAATTCGTTAAACAATTCATGGATGCTGATTCACCAAAACGGCCAGATGTTTATTTGAAATTTAAAAGATAGAATTAATCATGAAAAGTCTAGATTGATGCAAATGAGATTAAGAAGCAATTCTTAGAAACTGATAAAATAGTAAAGAATTATCAATTGTAACTATAATGAGAATTGGATATTATTATGTAGTAGCATGAATTCTACATATCAGTATGCGTAGGTCCTTGTATTGCTATCTTTGTAGAGACTGATTACCAAAACTCATGATGCTTTGCATTGCTATCATAGCTGCAAAGCCTAATAATCAAACATGAGGACCTTTTACTGCCTACAGAAACTATGAGGCTTGCTAAACAAGGGCAAAAATCTACCTTATTTATTCACACACGTTAGATCAGAACTGGTACGTAGGAAAAATTAGGGATCCTCTGTCAGAATACATGATTGCGTAACTTATGGAATGCAAATTAAAAAAAAAAACGTGCATTCGCACATATCTAATTATTAGTAGTCTCTTCACTACACGCGAAATCATTATCATTTAACCTGGAATGAACATTAGTTTGGAAATTTTAAAAAACGGCATAATATTAATTTAAAGGTTTAATTAATGAATATGAATATCTTTATTTCAAAATTCAATATATTTGATTAAAAAATTAAGCATCGACTAGAGATATAATTTTAAGATATTGCCACGTATGCACAATCAGGACAAACCATATCACACACAATTCGTTTTTTAACAGTACCAGAACACGGGGGGCACTGTCTGCAAACTAGAAAAAAATCATATATTAACAGAACTTGCCATATTATGTATTATGAAATTTAAGATCAGTTAATTATAAGAAATTTGAGTTACCTGGCTTAGCAGTGGAATAAGTTGGCGCGCAATCAACTTGAGTATTGGCTTGCACGATTATTAGCAGAGCTATGGCAAAAAGCATGAGAAAATCACGCACTCGAAACATCTGCAAAGTATTTGTCAGTTTAAACGACATTATTTTTGATATTAAAAAAAAACATTATTCCATTAATTGAATATCTTACCATTTTGTGATTTGAAAAAATATTGTAAATGTTTATATATAATTTATACTTGATTATTTTCTTTTTGAAAAATAAGCACCTTATCTTCTTGATAAAGGTCAGAATATTGAACTTTTATAGCTTTGACAACGATACTTTTACAAATTAAATTCCCTTCATTATTTGTTCAAGTATTGGAGCATTGAAATTATTAGTTAACTATTATGATCTATGCGCGTTAATGATTGTATGCATAAATATAAATTTCAATAATGATGTGAATAATTTTTTGTCTTATTCGACAAATTTAACTTGCTGCGCCATTAGTTAATAACCAAATAAGGTTACTATTCACCAAGCTTAATTCGTTAATGATTAAATGGATTGCATTTAGTTTTTTTATTGTTAAATTATTTAAACAGAAAATTAATATTTCGCTATGGTGTGAGCATTAGAATTTTGACGCTATGCATCTGTTCACCTGTTAATAAGCTTAATCGGCTCACTTTATTTATAAAGGTCAGTTCATTGTTACGCAAGAGAAATGAGTCAATCAAACAATTTATACGTATTACATTATTAATCCATTTTTTTATTTCCTTATTTAGAAGAGTTCGATAAGAACTGGGTGAATTTTATCTTTTCCGACATTTTTATTGGTTTTCAAGATAAGTTCAGCATCTGTTTCTTGCATATCTTTTAGGTTTTTGTTCTTTGTTGCTTCGCAAAAATTTACGATTTATTTGAATTTGATTTGATTGTCAAATCGCTGTAATCTTTCAAATTAGGAAATAAAAAAATGGGTTCGAGCAAATTCTGCGTATAATTTATCAGCGTGAGCAAGTTTAACCTGGAGTTAAAAGAAAATCTCCGGTAATTCAAATTTTGCAATCTTAACTTTAACTCTCAACTAAGACTACTTTAAATCTTTCGCCTAGGGGCAAGTCCTCCAACAAATATTGAATTAATAATGTACGAGAGATTAGACTGCACAAACTGGTGATCTGGTTACATATTACTGCAGTGTATGAAATTTGGTTCTTATACACAAACACTAGATGGGGAGAATCGTCGTTTCAGGAATCAGCCATTGAATCAATTTGGAAAAATAGAATCCTGAAAGAAGTTCAGGCGTTGTTGGAAGGAACAAAATGGATGAAAAAGAAAAAATTAATTCAAAAATATTGTAAATAAGTTAAAAAATTAAATCTGTATAACAGCAGAGACCGTCAATGTTACACATATATTAAAAGTGGTGAGGGATTATATCCATCGCAATTGAATCCAACACAAATAATTTAATTTGCGATTGATCACAGGCGGGAGGGGATTCATTTTGGATCGGGCACTGTCCCTGCTGTAAATCTGTATATATTCACTATCGCTACGTAATGTATTGTAAATAACATTGTTTTACTAATAAAGAACGTCACACGACGATAAGGTCAGGAGGTTAAATAATAAATAATAAGAATAATAATAAAATCTTACACCTTATTCTATTCTATTGTTTCGAATTTATTGTGTAGTTCTATGTGTACATAAATGCGTAGTTAGGACTTAATAGTGTTGCGCGGCAAATCGGCGAGTCTGTCGCTAATTTCTTCGTGTAACCTACGACGGCTAAGTCGAAATAGGCGTGTTAGATTTGGCTGGGTGGTTTATCCGTAGGTAAGTATTATTCTTCTCTTCTAAGTCTTTCCTTCAACCTATTCTTCAACTGGGGTTACGATACGTAGAATCGGGGTCGGAGTTCTCTTGCGCTAACGGCTGGGTCACGTGGCTTACGGCGAACGCGGTTTAGTGATTTGCAAGGAGGCAAACGATATGGATATCGAGGGGTTTAACGATAGTTTATTAGTTTGTGATGGGTATACTTCACTTTTAATATGGGTCAGGAACGTATTTTTATGTATTGCAAAAATGTATTGACTTGGGGGTATCTTCCGTTGCTTTCCCCTTGGGCGGAAGGCCCTTTATTTATAATAAAACTTTTATTTACATTGGTACTTAATTTCTAACATAAATGTAATATCCGTTATATCCCAATTATATTTGATAAAAGGCCGATATCTCATTTATCTCATAAGTAAAAGAGAGAAGAGTAACAATTTCATTAAGCTAAGGATGTTAATCGGTCATTTGGAACTTAAAATTGGTAGGGCATAGGATGATGCTCGGAAAATAATAATCATTGTACAAAAAGCTCATTTATGTTGGGTTTCGTATAATAAAGTAGAGTTGAGGTAGTCTCGGTTCAGAACTTAAATCCCATATTACCTTTTACGTCCTTGATTAACTAAATTTAATATAATTACTTTTTCTTCGTCATAAATTGCTAATGCTATGACACTTTAAGTTACTCATATACTGATATATACAGTTGCACCTCTAACGCTAATTGCACACCCTGAGCGGCAAGTACTATTTAAACCCTCTCTAAATACTCAGTCCAGTTTGGTCCAAACTTATAATTAATGTATATATTCTATTCTCTATCTCTAGAGAGTATATGAAATCATACCAATACATTCATCATTTAACTAATCAGTCTAGCAATCAAATTGTATTTAGCATTGTACTAATCCCGATATCTATATTAGAATCACGAGGAAAGTTTGTGGGAAAAGGTTTCCCTCCCTCTTTAACAAAAAGTTCATTATTGTTCAATTGATTAATATCTTTTTAAACCAATTCTACTAAGTGCCATAATAGAATTCTCATTTGTTAAGTAATTTTTTTCCGTGTAAATCGTAAGCATTTGAAACCATAAATTGTCAGTATCCTATGTACGTACTACATTTGGAATTTGTAGCGCTGAAGTTTGATATTGCATAGTAGTCTCTTAGGTGAAAGCTTAGTAAAACATGTTCCTACATATATATCTTAAATTTCTTGTTTTGTGGTCATCATATAGGCTCTTTACAAGTATTATGCTTATATTGCGGTTTGCAAAATTTTGAGAAACTTGTAAATCATAAAAAAACTTAATGGATAGATGATTTCTTAAAATTACGCCGACGTGTAAATTTTACATCCGGGCGTCGATTTGCTTTTAAGAAATCAGGAGTTACCTAACAGTATTACTATATTCTTGACCCTGATTAAATTTATTCTACAATATCGTAGAGTTTTACTAAAAGATCAATTCAAGTTAACTATTAAAGCTTGATCGTAACAGGTCTATTAACAATAGGCCATAAACAATCATAACACAGATTAAAATGGTATGTATAAGACTAATAATCCTTTATTGCTTTATATTCAGGTTTAAATTTAGATCCCAATTTTAATAAATTCTCCACTCAATAATTCTATGCTATTTTGTCAAATGTAGCTCGTTTTACCGTATAGCGCTGCATATAGAATAATATTTTTTTTGAAAACGATTTGTGATCCAATTTTCATAATCGGTAGTCCATCTCCTAATGTCTGGGAGTATTAACCGGCTTCCTTGAATATTACCCGGTGTACTATATGCAGCGCTATACTGTGATAGAATTTCAGTATTATTATCTTTTAGTACTGTATAATGGGTTAATCATTAGTATGGTTTTTTTTTACTGCACATGAAACCATTCATTAAGACATTTTAATTGGAAATAAATATAATTTAAAAGTTATAAATTTAGAATTAACGAATTATGGAAATTTTTATTACAAAATTCGAATGTATTAATATATTTGATCAAAAAAAAGTGTAACGTCGACTAGAGGTACAAATGTTAAAAGATCTCGGAAGTCGTAAATAAATTCTCTAATAATAACATGCAGGACAAGCGATAGCACATGAAACTCGTTTTACAAGAGTATTACCACACGGGGGACATGGTGGGCACCCTAGATAAAAACAAGATGTTTAACAGAATTTGTCATATATGGCTTTACGAATTTGAAGTTAATTAATAATAAGAATTCAAGTTACCTGACTTAATGGTGGAATAAGTTGGCGCGCATTCTACTTGAAAGTTGGTTTGAACCATTATAAGTAGAGCTATGGTCAAAAACATCAGGAAATTACGTACTCGAAACATCTACAAAGTTAAGAATTTTTTTAATTTAAATAAAATTCTTGACCCTAAAAACAGTTTAATAAATCACACCAATAGTGTTAACACCACAGTTGCTTTACCTAAAAAACCAACAAATCAGATGTACTAAATAAAAATGTACACATCTTAGGGTACCTGTCCCTAATTCCTATTTGTAAACTATTATATAATATACGTGGTGTCAACGCCACTAGTGTGATTTAGTATAATTGTTAAAAAAAACGGTATTCTAATCTCACCATTTTATATGATTTATATTACGTTGTCCTTTTAGAATAATTTAGAATAATATTATATAATATTTGTACTGTTATTTTTCTTTTTGAAAATGTGCTCCAAATCCTCTTGGAAAAGGTCAAACCATTGAATTTTTATAACTTTGACAACGATACTCATAAAAATTAATTGCTATTCTTATTTGTTCAAGCGATGAGGCCTGAATTTATTAGCTAATTAATGATTGTATACACAAAATAGAAATTTCGAAAATGATAACATACAATTTTTTTTTTCTTATTCGACAAATTCAACTTGCTGCGCCATTATTAATGACCAAATAAAGTTATTGACTGCATCTAATTCATTAATAATTAATTGGATTGCATTTAGTTTTCATTGTTTAATTATTTAGGCAAAGAATATAATTTTTTAGAATTTCTATATCGTTATGGCGTGAGCATTAACATTTTGATGCCACACAATCCGTTCATCTATTACAGTAATAAGCTTAATCAACTGTAAAAATTCAGTTTATGCAAGAGCAATGAATCAAAATAAACTCTGCATATAGCAATAATCCATTAGTGTAACAAAATTCCTGTAATTCAAATTTTACAATAAAAAAATATCTTTAAATATCAACTGAGGCCTCGTTATTTTAAATATATTGCGTTATTCTATTGTTTCAATTTTCTAATTTTACTTGTGTAGAGCTTTTCGCGTAATCTATGAGTACAGTACATGAAATACAGCATGGTAGACAATTAATACTCTCAATGGTCAGTTCGAGTTAAAGTCAGTGGATTTTGTGGCATCTAAAATAACGCTATTTTCTAGCAAATGGCTAGTAATGCTATTTAATGCTAATATTCGAATTTTACTCTTATCGCACTAGATCACAAGATCGGTGTACCGCAAAATTTGTCTGTGTTTTTTAAAAAGGCAATTTCTATTTGAACACTAGTGTATAAAACACGGGTATATTGATATCTCAATATCATAATAATAATACAGCTTTTAGAGTCCTAACAAAAAATATTTCTCGTAAAATTTTAATATAACCTATGACCTTTCTAGCCCTAAAGCTAACCTTACTCTAACTTTAAATCGGATTTAATTTTTTGGTTTATAATTTTATCTTAAAAGGATTTGTAAAATAATTAATTAATACCAGTGTATATAACACCCCGTGTACAATTAGGAATTTTCTTTAAAAAAATTCCTTGCAAAATTTTAGTATAATCTCTGCCCTTCTAACTCTAAAAATGACCCTAATCTTGACTCAAAAATTAACGCAAATTTACCACAAATAGAATGTTATTTAATATGTTTGTATCACAGTGGGAATTAAATAAATCCGCCATTAATGACCACTGACTCAGATTCATAGACCTTGGCATCGATTTTCAGAACACATTATAACCCGTAAAACTCAGAAATTTGTTTGCATTAAGATTTGGGTTTATTTTAGAGTTAAAAGGAACAGCAGAGACCGTTAATGTAACATGTATATTAAAACTGATGAGGGATTATATCCATCACAATTGAATCCAACATAAATAATTTAATTTGTGATTGATCACAGCGAAAAGGATTCACTTTGGATCAGGCACTGTCTCTGCTGTAATTGAAAGGTGAATATGGCAAATTTGCAAAAAGATGACATTTTTCAAACCGAAATAGTTTTTTTTTATTAACCACTATATTTTTAATTACTATTTTTTTTAACCACTAATTAACCACTATAAAGAATGACACATAGTATTTACTCTTGTTGAATTTGGTTATGATCAGTTTTTTTCTAAATTCGGTAATGTTCTACTTGTACAGGAAAGTTCTGTTTTATACTATAAGTTTATTGCAAATGAGCGTGCTGTGCTGAATAGCACGAACAGCATGAGTAGTGATGACCTTGCAAGTTAAAGAGCTCGAGAATTAAATTTATTAACCCAATTTTTTGCATATAATGACACTAATAAAAAAGAATAAATGGTACAAACGATCTTTTTTTGAGATTCGGTTTCATGATGGTCCTATTGTGACACTTTATGATTTGTGCGTTACTCTCATAGTTCTTAACAATATTAGTCGTTGAAGACAATTATAAATAAGGTATCTATACAACGTAATTACGCTAAAACCAGGAACAGATATCTAGTAGATTATATTTAAAGTCCTAATAATTTATAATTGATGACTTATGCTTACTGACCTAACCTCATAAACTATAGTTATTGTATAGACTTATAGTAAATAACTTAGTTATACTCAGGTTTATATTTTATAGTCTTTAGCTACAAGATTTATAACCAGATTATTTAATATCTCTATATAATAACTATCTTATTACACGGTGTCCAAAAATACAATCCCGTGCAATGACCATAAACAAATGTAAAAAGCACAGATTGTTACATAAAAGCATCGCTAATGAATACTTTGTGCGGAATTATCCCAAATAGGTTGGGTGGACAAATCAAACCTAGATCAGATGATCGGAATAGTCTGTGGCTATTTCATCATTATTCATCAAATATAGGTTAGATTTTGGCTATGTTTACTTCACGGATTTATCATTCTATTACGGTTCTTACTAATTGTGAATTTATAGGATTTGCAAAAATACCGTTACTGATGTATCATCGGTACTGTTCATGATAGGGTAAGAAACAAATATTGATTTACATACTGTCACGGGCTAAATATGAGATTTCCGGAATGTAATACTGCGCCCCAAATTCGGTTTTAATAATCATAATAATAATGATTTCTACAATCGGCCGATGAATGTCGTCCATGATTTATGAGGCTTAGGTCATTAATAATGAATTATTTTAGTGGTTGTGACTTTGACGCAAATACGCGAATATAAGACGCGAGGAAAAATACTAAATTGAACCGAATAAAGATTCTAAATGAAAGAGAAACAGGTGGAAACACACAATGCTTAGCTAAATTATTACAATTAAAGAAAAAAATATAAAAACTTACTTTGTAAAATCCCCTTTGATAGAATAAATTCATAAAATTTAAGAATCTCGGCCGTGAAAGGGATGAATTAATTGTCAAAACCCCTAACGCCTTTATTGCATGAGAAGTTATAAAAGGACACATATTTCGCTGTGGTAAAAGGGCAGACCTGGAGTGTAATAAAATTAAAAATAAAAGAAATAATAAGTTAAACCCTTAAACTTTCTTTCCAATTCACCATTTTCACGCCTCTGGCGAGTAATTGATAAAATAAAAACAATTAAAATCACGTGTTAATAGCTACTAACCATACCTGCAATTAACCCCGTTCCTGATAGGGTTCTAAACAAAGGCATCTAAAATATTATACTATTATAGCGAAGCATATAAAAAAATTAGAATTAGGGTTCGTCTACCGAGGATCCATCAGAAACGGTATTTTGCGTTTTGTTAAATTTTTTTTCTATTTCCTATCGTTATTGTTATTAAACCATCTTTACTCTTATACAATTTATTTACTTTATTTCCAATGGGCTTTAAAATAGAGGTAATTAACTATATTGTAGATTCGCATCAATAGATTTTCGTTGATCGACATAAATTGACCAATCAGATTACATCAAAACAAGGGTGTGATTTCCTGAACCCGCCATAGGTTTCGTCAATCGTCATAGGTTTCGTAAATCGTCAAGTCGTCATTTAAAAATCAGCTTGATGAAAGGTTTCGTCATTCGTCAGGCATCATTAATAAACATACATTCTTTTATATAATAAAAATGCCAGCTATCCATTGTTAGACCCGAAACAAGTGATCCACAAGTGGCCGATTTCGTCGTGGATCTTCGCCGTTCGACCTCAAGTCACGCCTTCCCGGAGTATGAAGATCTGCTATGTTTGGGATAACCATGCATATAATGATTATAATGCGTATATTGCATATATTGATTATAATCATTTTATCAATATATGCGATATAAGCACTATAATCATTATAAGCACGATAATGATTATCGGCGCCCTAAAAATAAATAGAGAATTAGTTATAAATAACATGTAGTTTCGCTCAAGTAATAAAGTGGATTTCCTCTACCTTAACTGAAATAAATCGAATGAAAGGTTCGTCTACGAGTGACTGTAGAGAACCATTGTTAAAGAATAAACCTAACCCGCAT
>CAJVQA010005892.1:0-15540 GCA_910591915.1 Cetraspora pellucida
ATCACAAAGAAACCTCTCATTTAAAGAGAAAATCCTAGTAGCCAAAACTCTACTAATCTCAAAAATCTGGTACTTAGTATACCTTCTTCCTCCAACCAGAAGACAGCTAAATGAGATTAACCAACTACTAGCAACTTAGATTAAAAACAATTTAAGGATGTTACTACAATACTCAGTTTTTTAGCTCAGATACAAGCAAGGTGGACTAACTGCCCATAATCTAAAGAACATGCTAGATGCCAGATTACTTTCAACATGGCTGAAACTGCTGTCAAGCAAAACTTTTTGGGCTATTGTAGAAAGGGATATCATTGAATCTAAACTTATAGTAAAAGAAACATTTCAGTTACAGATGCATTATCACAAACTCCACTTAAGACTAAAGGCTAGATAGATCGATGGAAGCCTTACCTCAATGCATGGAAAAGATTTAAAGGTAAAATTGAAACAAACAGTTTCTGGCCATGGTCACTAACAGACATCAAGATAGAAAAAAACACCAGGCAACCAATACAAGGTTGGAAAAGCCTTAAAAAGCTTAAATGCCTTACTGGACCTTTATACAAATTATGAATAACTATATACTAAAGGAATCTTTAACAAGAAAAAGAACATATGTGGTGGCTGGCCTATCAAGCTTTGTCTCTTGGCTATTAACTTCTACATATTAGCCAAAATAATCTCAGAAACTGTTCCAACTGTATACATACTACCTAAACACTTGAACACTTTGCTTTAAAATGCCCTCTAAGCAAGACAATTTGGGAAACAGCTTACAAATTCCTCAAGTATGCAGCTGAGCCAATCCTATCCACAATAGAAAACATCTTTCAGACCACCAACATAACATCAATCCATAAAAAAAAACAGCTATATGAATACACATAACTGCCATTTACAAAATTTGGTGCTAGTATACTCAGACCAGATGAAGAGATAAAACTATACCTATAGAAACAATCACAAACATAATAAACCTTAAAATAAAACATGAAATTAACTTACTACAAGCTTTGTTAATAAGGAAATTACTTACCAAAGACAAGAAAATAGATACTATTCTAAAATTCATCAAATCATCTTCATAAAATCTGTAATCAATTAAAATCAATATCAAAAATATCATAAATAAAAAGTACACTTAGATGCGTTTTTAAAAATAAAAATAATAAAAAAATATATATATATATATATATATATAATATCTAAAATGTATTTTATTATTTTTCTAGGTATTTTGACTTTTTATAATGCTAATTCAAGACTTTTGAGTGAGACTAAGTCAAATGCCTTTTTTATATCTTACAAGAGTATCTGTACTTCTTTATTCTTTTTTTTTGTTTCTTCTATTATTATATTTAGGATATGTACTGGCTGCTCTGTTGAGTTTTCTGATAGGCCTGCATAATTTGGTTTCTTAAACACTTCTCTTTTCATAAACACTTTGGCAAACCTTATTGTTATTATCTTTGTTATCACTTTTCTAAATATATCAATTAGTGCTATTAAATGAATATTATTTAAACTATATTCCCACTTCATATTCTTTAGTACTGGATAGACTTATGTAATTTTTCACTTGGTTGATATTTTTCTACTTATTTGATTAGTACATAGCTTATGCTAAATATGCCTGAAACTATTCCTGTTTTAAGTTCTCTTATATTTCTTTTCTTTAATATTTTTTTTAACTTTCATATACTATTCCTTTTTAATATATTCTTGTAACTTATAAACTTTTTTCCACCTTTCTAATATTTTTTCTAGTTTTGTGTTTTTTTTTCTAAATTATTTTTTGTAATGTTCTGCTATACCAGTCTTAACTAACTCTGGTTTTACTATTAGATTCATTTTTTCTTCTTCTTGTTTAATAAATCTGATGAGTATTATCTTCTTGTAAGATTTGTTTAAAAGACTGACTATCATTTTTTTGATTTGTTTTAATTACTTCACATCTTTTATCTATGTTTTCTTCTATTTGTCTTTTTTGACTTTGTTCTCATTCTTTCTTCTTTTTCTTCTGTAACAATTTCTGCCAACCTTTCATATTTTCTATCCAGATACTTGATCATTGTTTATGTAGTTTTTGTAGCTTTGCATCTTTTTTTCCTTCTAGTATTTGTAACTTCTTATTCATTTCAATTCTTCTTTTATTACTTTTTAGCCTTCTCTTGTTTTCACATATTTAATTAACCTTTGCAGCTTTACAATATTCTTTTCCTGATATTGTTTTCTTTAACTACTTCTTCTATTTGTCAATATATTATATATCTTTTTCTTGGGTAGATGCTTACTTGTTGCTGTAATAATTGCTTTTTCTATTACATTTCATATGCTGTTTATTTTATTTGTTTATTTTCTTTTATTTTGTTCTTTTCTCTAGATGTTTTTTAGTACATTCTTAACTTCTAAATATTTTGCAGCTCTTGCATATACTTTTTTCAGTTTTCTTCTTTTACTTGATTATATAGGTATACTATTCTTGATTATCTTTTTCTTTTAACTTCAGCTTTGTTATTCTTTGCTATCATATGTTTAATCTATATTTCTGATTTTATTATCTTATAATTACTTTTAGTAATTCTTTCTGCTTTAATTTTTGGCTTTTGTAGACCTAAGACCAGTTCTTTTGATATTTATATATAATCAATTCTTGTTGCTGCTTCTTTATTTGATCATGTTTAATTAAAAATTAATAGTCTTTTGAAATTTGCTACTTATAGATGTTGTCTGTATTTGTTTTTTCTTTAGCAACTATTTTTAATATTTTTTGTTGAATGCTTTTTTCTATTGCTTTGTCACTTGGTAGTATATAAATTCCTAAAACTACTAATTTCAATTACTTGAAGTATAGTATAAGCTTTTGATTACATCTATATGTTTCTCTCATTATTCATTAACCAGAATATCTATATTTAATACTTTTTTCTTATTTTTTGTTGTACTTAATCAAAATCCTACATATTTACTATTTGCTGCATATATTAAAAATCTTTTTTCTCTTTCTATAAAATTCATTTCTGTAATCTCTAATATTATGATTTCTTTTTCTTCTGCTCAGCTTAGCAGATTTTTAAGTTTTCAGCCTTTGGTTTTAAGTCTATTAACATTATGACATGCTATTTTAATTTTTTTTTTTCTTCTTTTTATTTTTTTTAATTGTTCTTGTTCTACCTTCACATTTTCTTCACTTTCTTTTTCTTTTTTTTTTTTGCTTTTTTCTTCTTTCAAATAAGAATATAGTTTTACTTTTCTGTTTTCAAAACTTTTCTCTTATTTTGCAAAAACTCTTCTATTTTCTTATTTATATTCATAAATTCA
Source organism: Cetraspora pellucida (assembly GCA_910591915.1). NCBI lineage: Eukaryota > Fungi > Glomeromycota > Glomeromycetes > Diversisporales > Gigasporaceae > Cetraspora > Cetraspora pellucida. Next base: position 3,322 of record CAJVQA010005892.1, read on the forward strand.
ACTAATTTATATTGGATTTCTTACTTCTTCTAACTTTTTCAATCTTTTCAAAATTTGACCTAATATATCTTCTATGTAGATATTCTTTTCTTGCTATTGAGTCTTGTTTTATTATTTTCTTTTTCAAAATTTTCTTCTTTTTCTTTGATTATACTTCTATATCTTCTTTGGTTTTCTGTGTCTTGCTTTTGACTATTGCTTTTTTTTTCTATTATTTGGTTTTCTATTCTTTGATTTTTTCTATTTTTTTTTTTATATATATGTTTTGTTCTATTGGTTTTTTTCTTTGCTTCTATCTTCTTCTGCATTAGAGATTTGACTAAATCTGTTTCAACTTTTTTTTTCTTCTCTGAAGTTTTTTATTTTTCTTAGTTCTCTTTTTTTTTTTAGTATACTTAAAAGTTATTATACATAATTGGTTTTAATTAGACTGCCTTTATGTTTTTCTCAGTTGCAAACATAATCAGTACTGTTCTTTTTTGATTTCTATTTTGATTTAATGAAATGTATATAGACTTTACTTCTTTACTTTTTAAACATCATAATAATAAAACTTCTTAAGCATTTTCAGATAATTCTATTAGTTTAGCTGTATGTTTTCTTTGTTCTTTTCTTGCTTCATGATCTTCTTTTTCTCATGTTACTCTTACCAGCTTGTTATTGTCTGCTGGTAGTAACTATAGAATGTCTTCTTTATCAATATTTTGTTGTACTTAAATCTTTTAATGCATACTATTTGCATATTTTTGATTCTTCTGCAAATATAATCTACTTTTTTTTTGTTTATATTAGCTGATAAGTCCCAAATTGTCAAATAAATTATGTTGTTGAATCTTTCTTTTTCTTCATATTTATTATTGTTTGGTTTTCTTCTGTTGATATTTTTTTAAGCTTCTCTTTTTTAAAATTTAGCATATATTTTTTTTTATTTCATTGTTCTTTTCTATAGTCTCTTTGATTTCTTTTTTTATCTTTTTTCTTTTTTTCATCTTCTGGTATCATCTTATACCAATCATTTTCCTTCTTACTAATTCTTTGTATAGCTTCATTTCTGTTATATTTACAGTCAAAGACTACTTATATTCATAGGTTTTCTCTCTTGAATACTTTTTTAATGTTTTTTATAGATGTATTGTTTTTTAAAGACCATCTAATAAACTTTATATACTTCTTCTTTGTTTTTCTAGAAACATTGTATGCTGGTATATTAGTAATAAAACTGTTGTATTGATTGCAACTTCTTTTGCTTGGTACCTATTTACTCTATTCTAATGTTATTTTTACTATGTTGATTTTTTTTTCTGTTTCTTGTTTTTTTCTTTTTTGTCTTTTTTTTTTTTCTTTAATGTATTTTGTCTTAATTGCTTGCTATTTATTTTTATATCTTCTTGTTCAATCATTTTCTTTTGTTTCTTAATTTCTTATTTATGAATAAAGAGTTTAAATAATATTTTGTTATTTCTTTTTGTATTTACTGCTATTTATTTTTTTTTTGTAATATGTTAGTTTCTTCTTGTTACTTTTTTATATATTCAAGTTTTTCTTTTACATTTTTCTTTTTTTCTTGTTTTTGCATACTATTCTTTTCTTTATTTATTTTTGCTATTAATTGTTGTTCTCTATTTTGATTCATTATTAATCTTAGAAGAGTCATCTTATTTGAATCTTGCTTTGTATTACAACAATTCTGTTTTCTTTGTCAAGCATTATATATGTTTTGTCTGTTTTGTTAAAAAAACTTTATTATATATGCTATTTATTGCCTAGTATACTCTTCTTATGAAAATTTTTTGTAAACTTTTTCTATATTTTTCTAATAAGTTTTTGTTTATTTTATGATTTATTTTTCTTTTGAAATATTTTATTACATGTTCTTGTTATAACTTGTTTATTTGTTATTCTGTAAATAACTCATCTATATTACTCTATTTTAATAATTTGTATATATTTGTTTTGTTTAATCTGTTATATATTGTTTGTGTAATGTAAACAGATCTACATACAGGATCTTTAGTAATTCTTCATAATTATTACTTGATTGCTAAAATTTTCTAAAAAACTTTAGTTTTTTTCTATAACTGCCTTGCTAGTATCTGCAGTACTCTCTATTTCTAAGCTTGTTTAATGTTCTTTTTGTTGCTATTTCTTTACTTAGTTTTGTTTATGATATTTCTTATTGTTAGTTATACAGAAGGGTGTGGTAACCTAATGAAGTGGATAGGTTGTCAACCCTCAAGTGGCAGGTCTAAGGTTCAATTCTCACAGATGATGAATTTTGGAAATTATACCTGTATTACGGTAACTGTCTTTTGCCAATCAGTTGGGTTTTGGGCATCTGTAATCTTAGGTACACCAAGTTGAATCCCACCTGACATTGGGAGCTTGGGGCATCTATGCGAAGTATAATATTACATGGTACATATACATAGAGGAATGTAAAACTAGTGTCGTATAAAGCTTCAGGCAAATCCATAATAAGACCACCAGGCATAGAAGGCTAAGAAACTGAAGAGATAGAAACTCACTTGGAAATCCTAAGTAAAGAGGTAGCACAAACTTTCGATGGTGCCATTGGACTGATAGAAGCCCATGAAACACCTTCATAGGAACTGTTGGATAAACCAGATAACAAAGATGTATAGAGGAGCACATGACCAACCAGGCTGCTAGAATTGCTAGAGGAAAAGGATACATAAGTATATCATACTAGGCCATCTGGATTGGAAGTCTGAGGAGTCAGTTAGTTTCAAGTTGTGGCTAGTAAGAGATAATAAAAAAAAAGTCAGAAAAATGGATATTAGGGTTTGAGTGAACTTTACAAGGGTAATAGTGGTTTAAGAGATAATCATGACTGCAAGTATTGGTCTCAGCCATAGTGTTAAACCAGGTTAGTGATAAAAGAGAATACAGCTCACTCTGGTAGGTTTACTTCGAAGATAAAAATAGTCTAAGGATTATAATCTTATAGTCAATAATGAATAGATCCAAGTCTGTGACCTGGTGAAATTAATACTAGGGTTAAATCAGAAGGTTTAAATAGAATACCTAAGCAGGAGTGTTAGATATGGCAACTGGTAAGGAACCCTCAGGCAGACTCCTTAAATAAGTAATATAGAAAAGTTATACATGTAGCTAGTTGTATACTCATCTAATAGTTCATTATAGATACATCTATATAAACATGTACCTACTATAAGTATTAATAAAAAGCTCAGACCAAAGAGGTCATCTTAATACTGAAAAAAAAATTTTGTTAGTTATACAGAAAGTCTATATATTTTTTTTACCAATTTTGTGTTCAAGTGATTATCAGAGAAAGTGTAATATATATTATATTTTGCATAAATTTATATATATTATGTTTTTTGTATAATCATAATGTATTTTTTGAGTCTATTATATATATAATAAAATCAATTTTTAAAAAAAGAATATTTATATAAATTTCTTATCCACTTTATACAATATATATATTTATTAATAAAATAAATATATATATTACATACTGCAATATGCTTATATATCACATATTGTAATATGCTTATACATTATATATATTTACAAATTATAATTTAACAACTAAAATAAACTAATCTTTTGTTTAGTTAGAGTTATGAAAAGGATTTATAGTAAAAATTCTTAAGGAATTTTTTTTGTTAAAGTACAAAAAATAGTTTTATATATGAAAATTTAGTTATAAATGACTTTTGTCAAAATGAATATTTGTTAACAGAAAAAACCATCAATGTTACATGACTGATCTTTCACCTGGTGTGCAATGTATAAATAAATTATTTTACAATACCAGATCATTCCACTAGTACATGTTATAATTATAATCCAACATCATTTTTATTATAATAAAAATGATTGTTGGTTGAATTTTCTGATGTGCTACGTTACACCTGATATAGAAATTTGATTGGCCAATCATTAATATGCGATGTATAAGCACATCGCGGGGTTGCGAGCCTAATTAAGTCCTTATCGATAAGTCATTAGTACTACGTTTTGAGTTATTAAGTACCAATGTTTAATTTTAAATTCCGGTACGTAACTGATTTTTTGGGCGACGCTAGGGTGGCTTGAGGGTAGAGATTATATAGCGGCGTTATATAGTAATATATTAAAATTTAATCGAATATAGGTTTAAAACTTGCAAAAGAAAGGAATAAAGATAATCATACTGAAAACTTTTAAATAAAATAATACAATATATAAATTTTTACTTTTATTTCGTTAACATAGCTTTGACAAATGTTAATAAATCTTCTTTAATCCAGTCAATAAATTCTTGATCGTATCGAACTTTTTTTTTATTAGCGCCTACTTGTATAATATATTTACTATGAAAGCTAATCTTAAATTCACATCCTTTTTTATGTTTTAAAGAATAATCTTTACCATAAATTCTTGTACAGATTAAACTTACCAAACGTAATGGACATGTATTTAAACGAAAACCTAATTTAAATGTGTTGACATTGTCGTATCGTTCTGAAGATATTATCGCTATGAATTAAAAATATATATCGCTTTATATACTAATTACTCAAGTTAAAAGTTTATCACTGCCTTATCGAATCGGCCAACCAATAATTCGGTCAATTTTTCACCTGATCCAAAATTTATGAGAACAGCTGTACGTGTAATCAGTAATATTCAAAATTGCTGAACCAAATGGACCGGATACGATACATTCGCACGGCAAATTCCTAGTACCCCTGGTCGGAATATTTCGGAATCATGATTGGCAGGGCCGAAATTAACTAATTTTGCCCAAGATCACTAAAAGTTTTACTAACGCTAATGAAACCATAACTCACTCATTAAGTAAAGCTGCCCAGCTGATAATTTTGGCCCAGAAATGGTTAACTTGTATTACTAAATGCTAACTAAATGCCGGCTAAATCCGATGGTTTCGACCCGGAATTTTGGGGATCCCCCTGTATGAGTTCCCGGTACTAGGATATTTTTATAGAGAACATGTATAAAGTAGCAGATCTCAAATCTAAAGGCATGAGAACATCAACACCGATTCCGCCATATAATTTTTTCGAGTTGGGTACTTTGATATGGGAAGGTACTAGTGTTAAATTTTTAATTAAAATTTACTGCACAGTTTGAGAACTTTTCTATGCGGAAAAAAATAAATTTATGAATTACTGCTTGTAAATGTGCGCACAGCGAAAAACATCACTGGAGGGTACTATGGCCGTGCTGTATGGTAATTAATAAAAATTCAGATCATAATTTAATGTTAACAAATTATAAAGGTTTTCAAAACCCAAAAATATTTAATAATATAAAACATTATATGACACGTGTGCTTATATTTTTTAATTTGAATCTATAATTTCCCATCACACAATCAACAATATAGCCTTTCATTAAAAAGCTTTCAAAAACTCTTCCTAGTAATAAAAAATAAAGAATAAAAATAAAAATACACATGAAGGAAAGAGATCACGTCCCGATAGAATTGAAAAAAATATATATTCTTTTATCTAATAGCATTCAGCTTCTTCGTAGCAACTCTTAATTTGCTTGCTGTCTGATCAACATTTTCACTCAATTCAGATAACATGCGATTCTGAATTTCTAATTCTTGACCAATGGCAATTCCAATATGTTTATGTCTGTTCAATACAGCACTAAATTGTTCAGCATGACGATCTTGATCTTCCATTGTTTGTTTTTGCAATTCGACAAGCCCTTTGTTGTCTAATCCTCGAGTTGCTTCTGTTTCGACAGTCATAGCTCGACTGTTACCAAACACTCGTCGTGATGCTGGTGCCTTTTGGACGATTGATGAATCATTAGCTGAAACTCCAATTCCATTATTACCAATTGCTGGTAATGATCGTTGTCTAACTGGCGCTCGGAATAACGCTGCTCGATCAACTGAGCTTGCTGGTTTCGTAACCTTATTAATATCTGGTCGGTGTGCCAATACAAGCTTAGTTAATGTATCTTTTTCGTCTTTAAGATCGTTCAAAAGATCTTGTCGTCTTCTTAACTCTCCCTCGGACATGATTCTTCCGTCTCTTCCCGTTCCCTTTGCCAATCCTATAAGACCACTTTCAAGTTGAGAAGTTCGAACTCCAAGCGTTGTCAGGCTTTTCTTGGCTTGTACACTACAATTATGTGATGCTTGAACTTCGTTACGTGCAATATGTGTTTCACGACGGTTAATAAGTGACCGAATTTCTTTTGTTATAGCTTGTACTTGATGATATTCGTCAAGCCAACTTTCTGAAGAGTACATAGTCGTAGTGTCAAGAGGCCTTCCGGTTGGTATCGATAGAAATTCTTTCCAATCTTCTGTTTCTCTCCAACAAGCATCTTTATGAAACAGAATGCCGTTTAAATAATCTTCTAAGCCTCTTCGTCTTTCTTCAACCAACACTGGATTTCCTAAAGTTGATTGAAAGTAATGTTTTGCTGGAATTTCAAAAGGTGGTGGATTATTTGGAAAAAGTCGCACCAATTTATCATTCAATTCGTCAAATTCACTATAACGTTTCCAAATAGACCATGTTCTAACTTCTGCATGCACTTCAACACGATAAACAATGTGAGGTTTAGGTGTGCTTCGTGTTTCCGTTTCTCGAATATAAATATTCTTAATATTTTCACTCATTATGTTCTCAATAAATCGTGTGAATAGGTTCTAACACAACTTATACGTAGATAGGAGTCATTTTATATGTTTCACCATTACAGTTTTGGTTGATGTAATCTTACAATTACCGTTACGCAAATTTGCATTTACACGTTGTGGGCGTCATAAAGATACGCATAATGCCGATAAAAAGATCTGATCGTTATTATATATGTTTATTATCAACAGTACTGTTTTTTTTATATATATATATTAAATCTTAAAAAAGATGTGTTGAAAGGTAGAAACAAATGATCTTGAAATTAAGGAAATTCATTACATATGAGCAAAGATGATATTTCTTCAAAACCAAATGGTATGTGATAAAAAAATAATCTACATGTGTGCTTTATAAATAAATATAATCTCTTTACTAATATCTTGCAAATCAAAAATGGCAATCTTAATAATAAATTTGTTAGCAATATTAAAAAACATTCAGGTATTAACAGTATTAAGAACAAGTGGTTCTTTCAAGCTTCTTCTCTTTTCATCCTCTTTGATAAAAACTTCCGCAACTTCTGCAAGTGCTTCATCTTTATCAACTTCTTGAATAGCTTCTTCGATAGCTGCCTTCGTTTTGGCTTGTTCAGCCGCGCTTACTTCTTCTCGGGTAGGTGGCAAACGTTCGTTTTCGAGATCAGATCGACGCGCCTCTTCGAAAGAGGTTATGGCTTTTTTGTAATGTAGACTCAAATTAGTTTATTATCATGCACACTGCAGAAATAATAAGTAATGTAATGTGATCTACCTTGTTTGATGCCCTCAGCACCCAAAGCTAAAGTACCATAAGGCAATTTACCAGTACCAGTGACGTTCTTTAATTCCATAACACGCTCCGATTCTTCTCTATTTAAGATATAAGTACAGTAAATATTATTGTGTAATTTCAAGACATGATCGATTTTCTTAAATACCTAAGAACGGAAAATACTCTAGCCATTTTACCAACTGCCAAGATCTTACTCTTGATAATTTGGCGCCTTTCTGCTCCGTCAGCTGACGTTATATCTGGAAAAATAAAGAATCTTATAATTATTGAGAAAGGTAATAATGTTTTATACCGTATAGCGCGGATCACAGTACCCATGTAAAGTATGTCCACACTGAAAATTTCGTAATAAAATGTAAAATATCTGTGGTATAGCATATGTTAGGGAACCTGGCACGATAGTCATTGGCATGCCAAAGCATCTAAAGTTCATTAATGACATGCCTTTATTATAAAATTATTATAAAAGTATTCTAACTGGTTAAAGGAAATTTAATAATATTCGAAAAATAATTAATTATATAGTACGGGACAGCATAAGATATCCACTTTGATAAAAATGATAAAAAAATATATTAACCAATCAAAATTCTTAAAATTATATATACGTGCCAAATTTTAAAAATCATATTCTAAATTGTAATAACTTTTTTAAAATTAAAAATTTTTAAAAATCCCTTTTTCAGATTTATTAATAAAAACAATAAATTTGAAAGAGGGATTTTTATTTTAACTCATTTTAAAAAAGTTATTCCGAAATTGAATGTCTTAAGCTGTCCCGTACTGTAGACGTGCCAGGTTCCCTAGCTATGTAAAAAAAATTTTACATGGAAAATCACTAAGCATAGTACCCTGGGTACTAGGATTTTCATCTGTGAAATGTATTGTAATCCGCACTGTACGGTAATTACGTTCGTTACGTTATCTAATGTATACCTGTTGATTTCTCTTCATCTACAAGCTCTTCATCTAACAATTCTTCTTTACTACAGATATTTAAGATAGCAAGAAGCATGTCCGTAACTAGATGCAAGGTATTACTATAGGTGAATTAAGTTTGTTCGAATTGCCAAAATGAACATATATACACATAACACAAATGCATACTCTTTTCACCCACAAAAGGTAAAGACCAAGTAAATACATCCATAAAATTTGGTAACCAATAAGGATGAGGCGTATAATTGAACTGGCGAATATTCATGACATTATTCTCATATTTTAACACAGCAGCTAAAAAAAATCGATTTATCGCTTTAATTATCACAAATAAACAAAACATAACATTGATGTGAACAAACCTTTATTATTATATACGTCTAAATAATTAGGTGCCGAAAAAATTGTCATAACAGAAGGAAAACCAGTGGTCTTTGTCTTACGATACATTCGGTACCTAGCAAACATGTTTAGAATGATAACTCAAATGAAGCGTTATCAAGAGATATAATTTCTTACCCTGCATCTTGAGCTTCATGTGCGCGAATAATTGACAATAATCCATTCTTTTCCAAAAAGTTACAAGCGGCATGGTAACTGATCAAACGATTGACAAGGTATTAAATTCTAGCTTGATACTATTGTTGAATGTAATTATAATTTACCTAAAAAAGTAGGAGCACCCCCGAACATGATTATGTATAAAACATTCATTTGTTTTTTCTTGACCAAATTCTTCTAGTGGATCAGCCCATAACAAATCGCACATTAACCCGTGTGTTGGCGGTTCTCGGAATCTATCGATCTGGCAAAATATTGGAATGATTAAATGTGAATTACTTATTCTGTAGATACTTAAAATGTAAACATACATCACGTAAATCATCCAAAGTATTAAGGTCTGGTGATAAGCCACCATGAATGCATAAAAATTGTTTATTCATTATGGCAGCAAGTGGAAGCGCACAAAAAGACTCCATACAAGCGTCATAAACTTTCTCGGAATATTTATGTTTACCTAAAGTATACGATTATAAAGACTTTGTTATATGAACGTTAACAATCGAATCGAATAAGAAATAAACCAACTTACATTCCAATTTAAATGTAAAATAATCCGTCAAGTGACGGCATTCATGGTTACCACGCAACAAGAATAATGTATTAGGATACCATATTTTTAATGCCCATAGATAAAGAACACACTAAAATACATAAAAAGTGAGCTAAATATCTAACGATCATCTAAAATATTTACTAACAGAAATGGCACTTCAGGAATATTATTAAATAGTCCCAAATGGTCATTTATTATCAGATTTCAAATAAAAACCCATGAAAAAAAAAACCTCAATAGAAAAATATCCTCTGTCGACGTAATCACCAAGAAAAAGGTATCGGGTCTCTGCTGGATTACCACCAACTTCGAATAATTTCATCAAATCATAATATTGTCCATGAATATCACCACACACTTTAAGGTAGGATTGTTGATTAGATCAGATAGCTTGTATAAACATAATAATACCGCGTTATTGATTCAAACTTACCCGTTATAGGTGCATCTACTTCCAATAAGTTGGGTTCCTGTTTTAATAATTCAGTTCCCTTATGGATAATGAATAAAGCTTGTTCCTCTGTAATTCTTCCCTCACGGTAGAAATGATTCTTCAGAAATTGAATATCGGGTTTTTCAGGATCATCTTTGGAAAAGAATTCCTCATCCGTTGGCTTATGAACAGCAGGTGCTTGGACGTCTGAATGTGCGAACAATGTTATTTTTAAAAATGTTAATAGGTAAGCTTCCTAAGGCGTGTCTAACCCAAGGATTTTGTGCTGCAAAGTTCCTAGTTAATTTGATAAAATTGAGTTGTATTCGATAGTAAACATCGTGCCATCTTAAAGATTCTGCCGTATCAAATAACGTTTTTTTTTGATTCTATCTCAAGAAGTTTGCTAGCCGTATAAAAAGTCGTCACCCTTGCTTTTTTTAAAAGTCACGAACCTTTGCAATAACGGTCTAAAGTTGACACTTTGCTACCATCGTCCATCTCATGTATGGTAAAATCAACCGTCACTACGGGCACTTTTGTTTCAGCTAGTCTTTTAAGATAAGTGGCAGCATCTTTCGGGAGACCTGGTTCGTTCGTATCATTTTCACCCATTTTAAAATCTGAGATAATATAAACGCTAAGTCTATTTCATTTTTATATGTAGGTCTGTGTAACATGAAATGTCTACTATTTTATTATGATATATGCAACGTTTACATCAATACAAATATTACTACGTATCACTATGTATCACTATGTATTTATTTATGTACACCATAGCTTGGCATGTATTATTATACTCTAAGAGCTAGGTAATTCCTCACTATGACAACTTGTGTATTAGGCATTTGATTTCTTTGAAAAGTTATCGGCTCTTTCCACCACTCCTGCACGTATATGCAAAAATATTTTGAATAATTCATGCTGTATTCACGTTTCGATCCCACAAAAAGTCAAAAAATTTTTTTATTTTAGTTCTATTTATTTGTAAAATTAAGATAAAAAAAAATTTATCAATTTAAATAGGGAATTGCTAAAAAAATTTAATTAGTTATTTTTTTATAAATTAATTGCTTTGTAACCTTTAACTATAATTAAAATCCAGTGTAATGTAAGTTTTTTTAAAAAATAAAATTTTATACGTATTAAGGTTAAAGACTTTATTGAATGCAGTTATAGTAGTCATGGTTACAAATTTATTAACCTTTTTTTGATTAATAATAATATTAAATTAAATTACTACAGTTAAACCTTTTTATAGTCACCTTCTTTATAGTTATATTAACTTATAATTACATAAATTTTTAAAAACCAACTTATATAACATTTATAAAATTTAACCTTTATATAGGCACAAACTTTATAAGTACCAAATTCTTGAAACCAAAGGTATAATTATAGAGAGGTTTGATTGTAGTATTTAATATTAGTTTTGAATAAAAAAAATCAAATAGAAGTCAAATATAATTTAATATAATATATATATTATTAATTTTTTTTTATCTTTTTGATAGCCTTGCTATTTATTTTTATTTTTTATTTTTTTTAATATTAAGGTGAAGTCTTGCTTATATCTTTATTAATAATTTAAAATAGTTACATGTATATATGCTATGATTGAAGCCAACACTTGCAGTTAGGGTTAACTATTAAACTGCTAACTATACAGCTACTACTATTTGTACAAAATAAATAAATTAAAAATTACATGCAAGAATAAAAACTCAGACTAATTTATTTGCAACTTAAACCCATTAAAGTGATCAAAGCTTATCTAGATTTAAATATTTAGTATATAATTTGATAATATGTTATATTTGATTCATAAAATAAATCAAATATTGATTTTGCAAATTTGTTTAGTCAATAGAAAAGTATATGTTAGAGTAAGTATATAATTGATCTGAAAGTCTACAAAGGTATAAGTAAATATAGTTTTTATGAAAACATGTATATCTAGTTGCTAAGTTGGATAATATTAAGAACTTGTTAATTAGTTAGGATTGAGGTTTATTTTGTTGTTTTTTTTAGTTAAAAAAGTGAATGAAATATGTTTTTTATAACTATTCATATAATTATTCATTAATATTAAAAAGAATATTAGGGTGTGGGTCCCATAGCTTAGTGGTTAAACTCCTATGCCCCCACAGTCAAGGTCAACGGTTCAAGTCCGGCTGGAGACAAAATTAAAAAAGATTTTAGCCTCTGTAATCTAATAAGGAGCCAGTAATTGAATGTGAAGCCCTGTGGTTAAGTCCAAGTGCAGTACATGACTGAAGTAGGAATTCCTG
>CAJVQA010005893.1:0-15540 GCA_910591915.1 Cetraspora pellucida
TTTAAAGAAAGCTATATTATTATAAGGAACTTATAGTACTATTTCCAAGTTTTTGTTAATTTTGTTTGTTTTGATGAATTACTTATTTTTATAAAATTTTTTTTAAACAAAAATTATATATAATTTTTTGTATAAGTTTTATAATTGTATAGAAATATTTTTAAAATTTTAATAATTTTAACTAAATTTTTATTATTTTTTAGAATAATTTTTTAATTTAAATACTAAATATATTAAAAAATTTGCTAAAAAGAAATTTGATCTAAATATAAACTTACTAAGAATTCTGTTCTATGTTTTAATATTTACATATTATTAACTTTGTTAACAAATAACTTATAATTAGAAATATTGTCTTTTTGAACTTTATTATAATATTTTTATAATTTGATTTTTTGATATTGTTAAACAAAAGATCATTAAAAAAGTTATTAAAAATATATATATAATAATAATTTAAATTATTTTTAAATTCTTTAATAGATTATAGTATAATATATTAAATAACAAAAATTTAGTTTAGGTTACAGATAAATTAGTCTGAGCTTTTATTTTTTCTATAATATTTTAAAAATAGATTTGTATTTTATATAAAATCTCAATTAAATATTCAATAAAAATAGAGGCATGGTCTTATCATTAATATTAAAAAAAATTAAATAACAAAATAATTTAAATTATTATTGTAAATATGTATCAAATTAATAACTAACCTTTTACTCTTGACTAATAGATTTGACTTTTAAAACTTAACTTATATGTATTTTAATATGTATTAACTAATAGCAGACATATTCAATAAATTAGTATTCTATATATAAACACTATATGTAAACTAGTTAATTTCTTTTTTATATATCAAATTATATTAAATAATTATTAATTAAAATTAGTATTTTTTTTGATATTATAGTGCATTTGTGTACTAGACATCATTCTTTTATATTTCTCAATAACTAACCAATAATTAAGTTTTAATTGAAATTTATTATATATGATATAATAGAAGTCTGTTATATCAAAAACTTAGTTATATTAAAATTTTAAATATTATAATAAATCATAATTTGGTTTTATTATAATTATTTATATTGAAGTATGATAATCTAATAAAATGAACAAGTTATCAACCTCTAAATAACAAATTTAAAGTTCAAATCTTAATAATAATAATAATTTGTAATTCTTTTTATATTATAATTAACTATTTTTTATAATTGATTAAGATTAAATACTTGTAACCTATATCATATCAATATAATTAAAAAATCTAAACATTTGTATAATATTATATAAAAAAACACAAACTAATATCAGATAGTGTAAATTCATGATAAGTCCTTAGATCATATAAATTACAAGAATCAGATAAAAAGATAAAACCTATTTTGAAAATTCAAATAAAGAGGTAACTTAAATTTTTAATAGTGCTACTGTAAAGACTAACTCATGAAATGGTCTATATAATCTATAAAACTAAACAAATATACTAATCTTTAAGAAAAGATCAAATAAACCAACCAAATTATCAGAATTTTCAGATTTCAGAAGAAAAACATACATGTTAGAAGATTATGTAAATTAAAGATACTTATCTTTCTAAACTATTTGATTTGAAAACTTAGTAGAACTTGATTTGAATACCAAAATAATAAAGATATGTTGTAAAATCAATACTGTGAATTCTATAAAAGTATAATGATTTAATGGTATGCTCTAACTACTAATATTGAACTTAATCATAATAATACTAAAGAATGAGATACAGAAGATTCTGAAAGGTTTAATACAAAATCAAAAATTCCCCATATGAATGAACTGCTTTAAAGACTTAATGATCATGACATATTTTACTGACATCAGCCAAGGTTGTTGATAGGCAGAGGTAGGTGAATAGATACAAGAACCAGAATATTTAAATAAGAAACCTATAAGCAGGTTCCAGGTATGGCAACTAGTGTAAAACCTTCGGATGGACTACTTAAATTAGACAATGACTAAAGTTGTACGAGTGACTAGTTGTACACTCTTTTCATGGTTACCTCCTGTGGTTGTAATGCAACCATTAGCCAAATATACTATCAATAAAATCCTGGGTCACAAGTACTCACCTTAATATTTAAAAAAATAATAATAATAATTCTCCATACTAAACAATGTCCGTTATATCGATGGTCTGTTATATCGAGAGCCACTGTCTAATAAGTTATAGAAAAAACCTTTATCGTTATGAAAATTTCGCTCTGCCGATTAACTAAGCTATCCTTATATTCCATGTTAATTTTGTGTAACAGAGGACCAATTTTTTATGCGGCATGTAATGAATGCAGATCATTGTTCCAATGCAATTATTTAAAGAATATCTTTTTCAATCGTTCTATTTTTTACATTAAATCATGAAATTATTTTTGACTGGTGGCTCTGGTTATCTAGGTCGTAATTTTATAAAATACGTGCTTTCTCAAGACAAACAAACTACAATTAATGTCTTAGCACTCTCAAGCACTTCTGATAAATATATATTAAGTGCTTGTGATGATGTCGAAGATGGTAAAAAACGTGTTAGAATAATTCGTGGAAGTATTAATGACGAAGCTGCTATCAAAGAAGGATTGAACGGAGTTGATGTCGTTGTTCATATGGCTGCAAAGGTTGACTTTATATCATCATTAAATTTTCCGAACGTGCTTTTTTTTTTACATAATTTTTTTATTAAATCTGTAGGTTCAACCATGGGGTTACTTTACCGACTTTGAAAAAGTCAATATTAAAGGAACTTCACAACTTCTCTCTATCATTTCCACCTTACCACAAAAACCACGTTTCATTTACATTTCGTCGTTTACATCTCTTATAAGTAATCATTATCCAAAAGATGCGTTGCCTGATTGGGCACCATATTCAAAATCCAAATGTCTTGCCGAAGATTTAGTTTTAAAGTCTACTTATTCGAACGTGATCGTTCTTAGATTAGGTTGGCTATGGGGAAAAGATGATACTATATTGTTACCGAAATTAACAAATTTGAGTAAAAATCCGTTATGGTTATTTACTCCTGATTGCTGGGAATTATCGATTTTACATGTCACCAATGCTTGCGAAGCTATTTTTCTTTCTTGCATTCATCAATTCGAGGCTGATCAAATAGAAGAAAGGACAATTTATGAGATTGAAGATTCACAAGGAAAAGTTAAGGTGGAAGATTTTATGGAGTTTTATGTTGGAGCAGCAACTGATGTCAGCCCTCCAAGACCTTTTAAGACTTTTAGGGCGCCTAAGTGGTTAATTTGGGGATCTATCACCTTTATTGAGTGGATACCTTTTCTAGGATATAGTAAACGCTGGATGCTTGATGGCATGAACAGGGAGTCTTTATTATGCTTGTTCCAAGATTACCGATTGTATTCTGATAATGCTAAAAAAGAGTTGGGATATGTTGGACATGTTAGTAGAGAACAGGGAATACAAGAGTTGAAAAGAATGCATTTGAACGAATAAATTATATCTTATAGTAATCGATGTGTATGAATTATAAATGCAAATGTCAACTTTTTTATATGACTGTACTCTCATAAGCTGTCGGTTATTTGATTACGTACTTGATAGTATCTATATATATTTAGTTTGATATATTTATTATGTAATATCATATTATGTATTTATTTTTTGGTGTAAAGAAAAATAAATAAAGCGTAACTGTGTTAAGATTATTGATAAGATTAGGATGGAGCATTATATAAACCAAAATTTTATCAAAAAAATAATTGAAGTTTGATCATCAGTCTGGGGCGAAGGACTCAAGGCGACATAAGCAGCCTTTTGTTTCAATATACGGATTCAATATATTCTGTGACTCGTGATACATACTACAAAAAAACGCGATGTAAGATTCTATAATTATGTTTTATAAATTTTGTGTAAGACAATGAGATTTTGGGTACGATAATCGCCAATCAAATTTGGAAATAACGTTCGCACCCGTCGCATTTGTTGCATGCGATCGATCAGTCACAAACAATAGGAGGGAATAGTCTTTCAGATAATATTAGATGGATGGGACGCATAGAACATAGTGGTGATATTAGTTTTTAAATACAAGTAATTTACTCTATAAATCTATAAATAAAGGTGCCTTCGGCACAAGGTATAAAGCGGATTTTAGATACACCGGATAATAATTTCCCGGATTACTGTAGAGAATCATTGTTAAAGTGTATAAACCTAACCCGATATTATTTTAAAACTCCTTGTCGATTAAGTGAGGTTATAGATCATTAGTGTAGACTATCTTGGAATTACGTTACGCCACTCGAGGGATCTTTTATACGGTGATTTATGGTATGTGTAATGTTTGTCCCCTACCTTAGTTAATCTTTTATACTTAATTTCCTTCTTTGGGTTTGCATTACCGTTACAGGCACAAATAAGCAAATCCCGTAAATACGTACATCCTACGTAATGGGAACATAAACGTTGAATTCACATGTTTATTCAATATTATCATTTTAAAGACAAGTACTGTGTAACCTTGCCATCAAAATATAAATACGCGATTTTTTATTTTTTTCTACAATTGCTAATTGAATTATAATTATATTCGCCAAAAAAAAAATTGAAAAAATATGAAAATATTTGTACAGCCATCACTTCTTTCAACTACATTTATTAGTCGATCAAATCCTATAACTGTCATAGTTTGGGTTCTCGATGATGATGTTTATGCGCGTCCCAATAAATTATGCGTTCAATTATGGACTAATCTGAAAATTTCAAGTTGGTCAAGTATAGAATTGGATGAATTGGATGAAGAAGAACAACAACAAAAAATAATTGGTTGTGATCCTGATGAATCTTATCGCGTTTTTAAAATTGTAATTCCTATGGTTGATATTGATGAAGGATGGTATGAATTCACTGTTCGAATCAAAAGAGAAGCTTGGGAAGGTTGGAAGTGGCTAAGCGTGAATGAAGGTCAAAACGCTAAAATATTTGTAAGCAAATCAGCAAATAGTACAGGTCCTAGAGAAGATTTAAATCGTTCCATCTTTTATGAAACAATTGATGAAAAGAAAGTTAGATATAGTTTACAAGGAGATGTTGACTGTTGGTGTGTATCAAGCAGCGTTGGATCCAATCACGGACAGCCAATTCGTATCAATTTTGGAGGTATTCGGAATTTGATTCAGTATGTTGTACTACAAAGATTTTCGTAAGTAATTTTAATGACTCATCAAGAAAAAATAGGTTTTAAATAAATGTGATGTGATTTAAGTGGTAGACCGTAGTTGAAGGGTAATGTTGGAATTCCGAAAGTTTTTGACAATAAGTAAAACTCTTATAATTATGAAGAGAAAACTAATAACTCAAGGATCTACTAACTTGAATTTAATAATTATGTCACTATTAGAACTACTCTAGAACCTAAGGAGTTTACTTAGCATAAAGAACGTTTCATTGTAAGCTAGCTGCATTCCAACAACATGGAGGAATTATATTAACTTCTGACAATTCCTACTATTAAATTGTTTATACCCTTTAACCGCGATTTACTTCGTAATGATTAAGGAAGATCTAATGCAATTTCTTTATAGAATATTTCGTAATTTAATGGTTCATCTCTAATATAAATACATCTTTTAACGCTGTTAGAGCCTGGTGGATGATACCGATCACGGGTATTTCAAAGCTGGACATACAACATAAAGATGTTCTTTACATATTAATTCAGCAATCATCTGGCCATTATGTCTCGCTGATTCCTATGGCAAGTGATGGTTGCATATGTAGTTTTCGATCAGATCATAAAGGAGGGTTGATATTATTCATCATCAATGATAGTGGAGGAGATAGTGACGCAAGATTCGTTGTAGGTCGTGGAAATGATCCATATATTACTGCTAAAGCATGCATGAATTTTATCAATGAAATTAATGGAATTAATAGTGTTAAAGCAAATAGTAGCATTGAAACGAAGGAACGTTTTGATTATGACCATATTGGATATTGTACTTATAACGGGTGAGTTCTTATATTATTTCACCCTTTATGTAGATAGATTTTGTTGCATAAATTGTCATTTCTTTCCTATAATCAGATTTGAAGGTAGAGAAGGCCAACAACCCATTTTTGATGTTCTAAGTTCTCTTGATACTATTGGTGTGCATATAGGATATTTCATATTAGATGATGGTTGGCAACAAGTTAATAAAAATAGACAATTACAAAAATTTGAACCTAAAGCTGAACTTTACCCAGATGGATTTAAGGGCATTATAAGCAATATTAAAGAAAAGTTCCCATATATAAAATACTTTGGTGTATGGTAGTAACATGTTTTTTTTCATCGGTTTAACATAGTCATGTTAAAAATATTAATCTGATTTTTTAATCCTCAATCCTTTAGGCATACACTTTGGGGTTATTGGAATGGAGTAGAACCCAATTCCGAATTGTCAAATGCTTACAGATTAGAAAGAGTAAACCATTCGGATGAAATAATCCATCTTATTATACCACAAGATATTCATAAGTTTTACAATGACTTTTACGATTATTTAAAAGATCAAGGTGTTGGTATGGTAAAAGTTGATTCACAAGGAAGCTTTGATTTAATTGATTATGGTCAATGCAGACATCGGCGATGGTGGAAAGAATATCATGATGCCTTAGAAATAAATAGTAAAGAGTATTTTGATAACCGAATAATCTATTGTATGGCGCATAGTCCTAATATTATTCAACAAGTCTTGTCTGGTTCAGGCTCAAATGACGATATGCCTATAAATAGACCATTGTTCAGGTATATTTAGCGTGGTATCGTATTTGCTTTTTATTTATGAATTTAATATCTATGCTTATATAATATGTATATTGTTATAGAAATAGTGATGATTATTTTCCGAATATTTATGAATCACACACATGGCATATTTATGTAAACACAAAGAATAGCATGTGGACCAGTACAATGTGTAGCTTATTAGATTGGTAAGATATTATAATAATGTTATTTTAATAACTTATTATATTGTATATAACTTTACTATTATATTAAACGTTATATTGTTTTTATCAGGGATATGTTTCAGTCACACCATAGATTTGGTGAATATCATGCTGCAGCAAGGGCAATCAGTGGAGGCCCACTGTACATTACAGATATACCAAATAAACATAACTCAGGTGTCCTTGAAAAATGTATAGTCAACATACCAACTTTTAATACGTATACATCAGCATCAGATTCGTCCCATGACGCCTCTTTGTCAACAAAATTAAGCACAAAATTGCCACAGAGAATTTTGAGGAGCGAAAACCCAGCATTATCATCACTTTCGTCTTTATTTCTGGATTCAACAAAAGTTGATAACTTGTTACAAATATGTAATTGGAACAATAAAATCGGAGTACTTGGCTTGTGGAATTGTAGACCTCATCTTTTATTGGATTTGTTTTATTTAAATGATGTTTATGGCTTTGAAACAAATAATATAATTGGCAATGGCAATAATCAACAGCATAAAGATTCTATAGGCGAATATGCGTTATACTTTTTTATGAATAAACAGGTTCGAGTGGTAAATTCAGTGAAAGAACCTATTTCAATAATATTGAAGGCGGAAGAATTTGAAATTGTGACAATTTCACCGATCGATTACTCAATTGGAAAAAGCTACAACAGATATTTCACTATAAAGATTGCATCCTTTGGATTAATTGATAAATACAATGGGTCTAGAGCAGTGATTTCATCAGAATTTATTAGTGAAAGTGTTAGCTCATTTAATGAAAATGGAATAGTTTCAACGGAAAATCGGCAGGGTAGAATATTCTATAAAGTCCAATTGGTTGGATATGGAGAATGTGGGTTTTATTTAGATTTAAATGATGGAAAATTGTGTGATACTAAGGCATATTTGGGTAGCAAGTTGTTGAAAAATGTCAAATACGATATTGATAAGAAATTGCTTTCAATTGGTTTAGAGAAAGAGGATATAGAGAATGATGGTCAAAGGACTGAAAGAATGTTAAACCAAGATATGCTAAAAGTTGAATTGTTTTTGGAAATTATAGTTGAGTAGAAAATAAATTTTTTATTCGTGTTAAAGATATATACAATATGGCGCAGCATTAAAAACCATGTTCAAACATTTCTATATAACCAAATATGTATAATCATGTGACAATTGAATTTGATTGGTTAATTTTATGTAGAAAGTAATTGTCAGCCGACTTTAAGCAAGATTCGTAAAAAATTGGTATCGTTAACTAGCATTCGTTCAATAGGTAAAATTATAGGAAATTATCTCTCTATAACAATCTCTAATAGAAGCTTATCTGTTTTTGCATTGGTTTCTGAGTAATTTAGGTGGGACCGATTAGGGACCGAACAGTTTGGAGAGAATTTTGTTGTTCAGTCCCATTTAGATTAAACAGAAACCAATGCAAAAACCGATAAACTTTTATTAGAGACTCTTATAGAGAAATAGCTTTTCTATAATTTACTTATTGAACGAATAATAGTTAAAAATACCAATTTTTTACAAATCTTCCACAAAGTCGGCTGACAATTACCGTGAGACCAATTAACATCCCTAATTTTATGTGAAGTATTTGACAGGATATTTTTACTACAAATAACTGGTGGGTAGGGTTGGAGGCACTGTGACCCAGGGCATACACTTAGCCAAAGGCATGCAATATCATATAATTATAAATCTTAATTATATGTAATTGAAGTATGCTGATTGGTTACAAAATTTAGCAGCTATCTTAAGAATATGTCTTTAAATATTTTGTATAACAGTTAAACAAATTAAGGTTTATTAAATTTCAAGATTAGAACCAAAAATAAGATAAGTAGAATATAGAAGTTATCTATAATTTTGAAATTTTTAAATCTTATATATTATTAATAGTAACTAGACATAACAGTATAACACTTAGTATATATAAGGGGGTGCCCCTAGGCACAATAAGAGAGGCATGCCCAAATTTTTTCTTGCGCCTCCAATCCCTGTTTCTTAGTCCCGTTTTGAGATATTGCACCCCGTGATGACCACCAAATTAGAGTTAGAGTTAGGGTAGGGATTAAGTTATAGTTATGCCAGTTAATCGATCCGTTAATGTCGGCCAAACTGTCAACATCCGAGGTGCCTCAGTTATCACCTGAGGCAAAAATCGATTTGAGACGCAGCATATATACATGAGTATTAATCTGTAGTTTGCAACTTCATGTAACGTGCTAATCAAGACAATTTTACAAATGGAAAATTGAACTTTTGCTTATGGTTAGGTTTAGAATTTGGGTAAGCTATAGTTCATACCAAAATTTCATAAGAAATTTTTTGTTATAATCAAAATTTCAAGACATCGGTTAGTTTTTCTATATCTCGTGTATATATACTCGTGTACAATTAGAAATTGCCTAAACATACTATAGTATAAAAAATCAAATTAATACAACTAAATTTTTTTGTCAAATTGTTTTTAAAACAAATTATTTATTAAACTCAAATTTGAAAAATGTCCAATTAATAAAAAACTCAAGGTAATTTACAAAGATATTGCTAGATGAAAAAATCCGTTCAAACCTAATAACTCCTATAACTAGCTATTTCAACAACATTAGGTCTTTTTTCTTGTTTAGGCCAACGTAAATGTAAATGAGAGCTTCTTTTACAATGATTCCAAGCACCCGCAAATTTTAATTTTTGCATTACTGAATCATCTAGATTTTCACCAGTTAACCCTCTAACAACTAAAACTTCCAAATTTTCATGTCTCCTGTCTAAAACTTCAAAAAATTCAGTACTAACTTTTCTACCATCGCCTATTGAAAGATTAACCCATGATGGACATCCAATTGGTCGATTCACGAATGATAACCAACCATTTGAGGTAACATTTGGTAGTCTATCACGTATAGTGAAATCAATTAATTTAGTCATTGATGCGAATGTAACTAAAGCTTCATCGAAAATGTTTGTAGGTTTTAAAAGATCTAATTTTGTGATAGAAGATTGACTAATTTTTCTAGAAGAATCATCGTTGAACGAAGAAAAATCCCAGATTTGTAAATGTTGAAGGTTTGGAAACATTTCAAGAAATGAAAGGTCACAAGGACCATCAATCTTCAACAAACAAAGACTTTGAAGATTATTCATTTTAAAAGTTGCTTTTAAAGATTGTCCTTGAACAACATCAGAAAAAGAAATAGATTTTAATGATTTAGATGTATGAATTATATCTAATACTTCTCCAGGAATGGGAGCATCAATTGCTTCTAATTTTAAACAATTATCAAACATAAAAGACATTGCTGAACAAGAAATTAGAGGACATTGAAGAGCTTCCAAATCAAATCTTCTCAAATTTTTACAATATTTGCCAAATAAGGTAGCAATTTCTGATGGATCTTCAAATGTCATGGTAGCATGATTGAAAATTATTCGAATAGACAGAAGAGAATTACCAGCACATTTAGTGAACCTACATTATCCAATATCAGTAAGTTAATAATAGATTAATGAAATATACAAAATTGATTAAGACAGAATACAAACAAACCTCTCCCAAATATTTAGAGTCATTCTCGGATAATATAACCTAATGCTATTAATATTACCGGGAAGTACAGCTTCACACAATGCATCAAAATTGTCATCATCATTATTAAAATCATCTACATTACTTTGTTTTGGTTTGGAGCTAGCGGTGAATAAATTTGCAATACTTCGAGCAAAGTTCTGAGGAGTTGATACTCCATTTTCAATGTTTGCAACTTTGTTACAATCATCAGGAACATCAATATCATTAGCTATATGTTCATAAGTGGTTAAATTGAGACGAATCAATCTATCACTTAAAAGATTCAAAGGTAACTTCCAAGGTTTATTAGTACGAGTCTTTAAAGAAAATTTCAATTGAATGTCTTTAAGATTTGGGCAAGCATTGGCTAAGAAATTAATCAACTCAGCATCAATATGTATTGAAGGTTCTTTTTCTGCCTCCTCTAACTGAATTTTTGTTACATATTCCCCGTATGGAAATAATAATTTTTTTCGGTTAGATTCAGAAAGGGTTGATATAAATTGTTGAAGAAGCGAATTGTCCATAAATTTTCGAGCTCTCCATAAATGAGAAAGAGCATATTTTGCCCATTGACGACAAGATAAAGCCAAATGAAGGAGATCAGACGGTGTAAATTGAGAGTTTTCCAAGATTGACGCATGAATCCCGTGAGGAATATGCATAATTAAATCTCTTTTAAAAAATGATAAATATCCACTAATACGGAAGGTTTTGAGCATGTACTGTATTTATAGGCAATTTGTTGCGCAACCTGTTCAATAATTCAAATAATTCAGTACAACGTCTATGCATACATATACACTACAAATGATGTACAATCTGCAAGGTTGCCGCAGAAATCACTAAGCGCAGTAATAAATCCGACTCCATATATTTTGTCATACCATTTTATTATTACGGCTTTCCTATTTTTTTTCTTATTAAAATTACCTTTCTAGAAGATTTTTTTTTAAACATCAAACGAGAAGGAGTTTCGTATCACGTTAAAGGGGTTTGTTTAATACCCTTCAGTTTTATATCATTTCCATAGTAGATGTACGGAAAATAATATTTGTACCACCAGATAATGGATACACCACCATATAGTATATTTTTAAACCCTCCACGATGATAATATTGACTTTTAATAACCATTGAGAATATATTAAGTTATAATAATACAGCAACGAAACAACTACATACGTACTTTGTGCGTTATTTGTACGCCATTTTGTCAATGTTTCAAAAAAATACAAATGACAAAATCTCACTGATGAAATGGCGAAATGGCGTAATTTTCGGTGGAAGCTCACTTAAAGATGAAACATTGAGAAAGACTGAGCTATATTTGTAAATTAAAGCACTTTAATAAAGACATGATATAGTACATGTGATAGAAAAATAAGAAAATTTGACTTGAATTGTTTCGAGTACATTCGTAGTAAAATTTTGTAAGTTTAATTAGTATATGACGATGAAGGCAATTTTATAGGCAATAACATGCTTATCAGTTTTGACAGGATAAACTGTATAGATCATGTAAAGTTTTTTTTTTTATTCTCCTCCCTCCGCTATCCTGAAGGTCCTTAGACACCTTTAGGATCTGTCACATCTCTTTAAAGGCCAGAGTTATCATTCAGCGGAGATCGTCGGACGGATCATGTAAAGTTAGTATTTCTGGTATTAGAATTATAGAATTATAATTAAGATATTCAATTATTCAATATTATAAATACGTATACGTAATATTTAAATGTTATGTGTTCATCGCCAAAAGAAAGTCCATGTGTTTAAATAGAGGCCTAAAACAAAAAAGAATGATTCAACCGATTATTCTAATCATTTAAGTAGGTCGACACAAACCGGGTTTTCGAACCGGTTCTGATATAAAATCGGTCCAAATAAGTTAGTCCACATAAGAACAACAAACATTATGATTATACATGCAGTGGACGCAAGATAATAGGCATAAAACAGTCAACATAATATACAAGTTATATTGGGGTGGTCGATCATCTAATAGAATCAAAACATATGTTTAGTCTTATTGATTTTTGTATAATGATAGATTTTTCGATCAAAAAACTATGCCGCAATCTTTATATTAAAGGATTAGTAAAATGCTTTTGGATATTAAACACTTAATAATATTTTTTTTTGTCAATCTAGACATATTTTACTCTTTACTGCGTTCTTAACAAAGTTACATTATCATATTTTACATACTATAATAAAATTTTCGATTAAAAAATTTATTTTATATTGATATATATAAAATCTAAACCATTTTTTTTTTAAAAACATATATTATATACATCGGTAAGACTATATACGTATGAAGCGCAAATATTTTAATGTAACTTTATAAAAGAAGTGTTAAGGCTTCTTTTTACTAATTTTGGTATTAATTAATTGCACAATTAAGGCTAAATAGTCATTTGAATTTTCTAAAAAATAGTTAATTGATTTAACTTATAGTGATCAACTTGATAGTAATAGTTTCAACAATGATACAACTGATCATAAATCTGAATAATTAAAAAATTAATTAGTATTGGTATGCATTTGGGTGATATATTGGAAGAAAATTAATAAATTAATTAAGTGAAGTTAAATAAATTAGTTAATTAGTAATATACATAAAAAAAATGATGCAATAAATAGACGTTAACAATAGCTTATTGTATTATATAAGCAAAAATAAATAATAAAGAATATCTATTCGTTTTTATTCAATACAATTTCATTTTTTGTCTTGCATTTAGTAATCTAGTAGCAAACATTGTTTGATTTATAATAATTACAATATGGGTAAACTAAGTAAGTGTCAATTATAAACTAAAAAAGTTATACAAAAAAGTTTTAAAAATAGACATTAATTTAGAATTTATAAGTAATATTTTTCTAAAGTTAGTGAACAATAACTAAATTCAATCTGCAAAATAATTATAATAATAAGTTTTATTAAAAAAAGATTAAAAATAAAATAAATTAATTTTTGCAGTTTAAAAATTAGTATCAAAAGTGTTTTTAACAAATCATTTCTTTAATATAATGTGATATTTCAAAAGATACACAAGAATAGCAAATATTATTATTATATTTATAAGACAAAATAGTACAATTTATTTAAGAATTTTTTTATAAGTCAATAATATTTAAATCATTAAAAAAATTAATAAAAAATTATATTGTGAAGTTCAAAAATTAAACAATCAGAATATATAATTAATTTATAAAATACAATTATTAGAATCAATAACTCAATATTTACAAGATAAAAACATATAATAAATTTCTCAAATTTATTTATATATTTGACAATTTGTATTAATATTCTACAGATTTAATTTAGTTAAGTACACAAATAATACAAATTGGATAAATATCTATGTATTTAATTACAAAAAAGTATACAAAATTAATCTATAAATTTTTAATTAAAGAACTATTTAAAACTTAGTTTTTATATAGAATATTATCTTTATTACATAAAATATTTCTAAAATATTTACTAATTTTTTTATTAATAAAATATGAAATACTATTAATTACAGAATTATAATTAATAAATCAAAATATGATGAAGTTAAAAGTTTATAATGAGTTTTATGTTTTCAAGTTTTATTTATAAAGAACCTTTAATTACAATGATACATTTTCAAAATATTGATAAATATAATAGAAAAACTGTATTGAAAAACAGTTCAAGTTATAATAAAAAATTCTCAAATTAATTTTAATAAATGTTTTTATATAGCTATTAAATAATATTGCATATATGTCTGGTAATAATAATGACATAACTGTTTTTTTTAATAAGTTAATAAATTTTAAATTAATAAGAATCAGATGTGAATTATATATTATACAAATTGTATTTAATAATTTTAAGCAAATCTCATTTAGAAAGCTTTTTTTAATAATTGGTTTACAAAATTTATATATTCATATAATCTAGCTTATTTAGTATAAGAATTGCACAATAGTTATAATATTAGTACTAATAATAAAGCTTTAAATATAACTAAAAAAATTAAAAACCTATATCAAAACTATTTAAATTTGTATTTTACTTTTAGTAACCAATTCATATATATATATGTTATAATTTATTAGAAGTATGATAATTTAGTAAAATAGATAGGTTGTCAACCTTCAAGTAATAAGTCTAGAGTTCAAATTTCAGTGATAATGAAAATTTGTAATTCTTTCTATAGCCTAGTATGGTATACTTATATATCCTTTTTCTTCAGCAATTCTGACAACCTGGTTGGTTATGTGCTTCTTTACACATCTTGACATCTGGTTTATCTGTTTATTCCTTTGAGAGTGTTTCATGGGCTTTCATCAGTCTGACTGTATCATTGAAAATTCATGTTACCTCTTTACTTGAGAATTTTCAAGTAGGTTTCTAACTTTTCAGTTTCTTAGTTTTACTATGCCTGGTAGTCTTATTATGGGTTTGCACTGAAGTCTTATGCAACACCAGTTATTAACATTTTTCTATATATGTATAATATTACACTTGGCATAGATGCCCTAAGCTCTTATTTAAGATAGTGCGACTTAAGGTTATAGATACACAAATCCAACTGATTGTCAAGAGACAGTTTGCTGTAACACAGATTAATTTTCAAATTTTATTATAAGTAAGATTTGAACCTTAGATCTGCCACTTGGAGGATGATAATCCAACTACTATACTAGGATCATTATCCTCAGTTTAATAGTTAATTCTAACTACAAGTATTGGTTTTAGCTATAATATAATATCAGATTAACTGAAAATTAGAATAATAAAAGACTTTGATGGGGTGTGGCAACCTAGTAAAGTGGTTAGGTTGTCAACCCCCCAAGTGGTAGGTTGGGTGTTCAAATCCCATCGATTGCGAAAATTTGGATAATCACCTATGTAATATTCATATTATGGCAACTGTTACTAATGGTTGGGTTAGGATACCTGTA
>CAJVQA010005894.1:0-15539 GCA_910591915.1 Cetraspora pellucida
TTAGTTGTTAGGTAAATCTATATAATTGCAAAAGTAATTTCAAGAATCTTAATAAAGTACTAGCGTGACTGCTTAAGGGAAAAAAAATAAAATAAAATAAAATAAATTTACAAAAAAAGACTTATTAAATAAAATCTGTGAAATTGCCTCCTCACCTGCTAGAGATATGTCAAATATTAAAGACTTGTTAGAAGATGTATATTTATGAAACTATCTCTTATCTAATTATGGAGCAAAAGAAAGAATCAGTCTGCTTAATGTGTACACACAGGAAGAATTAGTTAATAGATTAGTCTTTCAAGTAGAGCAAGGAGGTTATTATAAATACTCAGTTGTAGATAATATTTCAGAAGTATATAGTTTATCTGAAATACATGAATGTATTAATGGGCAATGACCACTAAGGGCTGTAATTGATATTAATGCATTACAAGAAAATATGGAATCTAAAAAAGTTAATACAAGGGATGTATTTATTCATATTTGTTGTTCATATATAAGAGCATTATATATGATTCTTAATTGTAGCTAAGAAGAGATTTTCAAAGAATTAGTAATTGCCACATCTTCTAATTTCAGTAAATGCAGTTACCATCTCCTGTACATACCAGTTCTCCTTATTGATTATCAGAAACTCAAACAATTTACAGAACTGGTACATAAATTAACAAAAGAAAAATATGATAAGTTTATTGATTGAGGATTATCTGAGTGAAACTTTAATTTCTGTCTTATTGGATTAGCAAAAAAAAATCATATAAAGTGTATACTCCAATTCTTACTAGATAATGGATGGGATGAACTCAATTATGCAAAAGTACAACCACCTAATAGTGCAGAATTTGAAGTAAAACCTCACATACTTAGTGCAAAAAAAATAAATAATCAAAAGAAAATAATAGTAGGACAAGATTCATTAAAAAAATATGTGAATCAAGTTTTGCAGAAATATTCTGATTATCTTAGAAGCTAAGATATTAAAGAAAAAAATTCTTAATATTTTGTATACTTTAACCAAAAAGCATATCTAGAATGTCTAATTTGTAAACACACATATGACAAAGATCAGCAGTGGTATGATTATATATATAGATATGGATTATTTGTTATAAAATGTTTTCAACAAAGTAAAGATGAATGAGAAGTAATTTTTAATGACTCATTTATTACAAAAAAAATCTAACAGAAAAATAAAAATAATATTCTACCACCAGTTATACGTAAAATAAAGAGTCCAAAATTTCTATGGTCTTTTTTAGAAATGTCAGCTTGGGTTAATTGTGATTCCCTTTTTATTGCAACAGAAGTTTATAAAGAGCAATATGTGGAACCTTTACCTAATAAAAGAGATGTATATGTAGGCTCATTTTGGAAAACAGGAAAAACTCATAACTTAGAATATCTTACTATTTCCAATAGTATAAATTTGCTTGTTTTATCTACATGACATACTTATTCTAGTGCTGTTACTACAAGACTGAATCTTAAATTATACTGTAATATTGATACTAAAGATATAAACCTCTCAGATCATCAAAAAGTGGTATGTCAAATAGAAAGTTTGCATCATATTACCAATAAATATAAATGCGAGAAAAAATATGAGTGTTCTCTAATACTATATAATTTATAGCTAGATAAGGTAGTATCTGTGATTAGTCAAGTCTATACTTGCTTAGCAGGTTGATCAAGAGAGCATTTATATAAGTTAATTCATGAAACAAGACATATTATTGTTATAAATAATGACCTTACTAACCTTAATATAGAATAGATTAAAAGCCTTGATAAAAATAAACCCTTCTCAGTTATCTACAACACTTACCAACCTCAGAAAGGTAAAACATTCTACTTAGCATCTAATAAAGAAACTGTATTAACTAAACTTTGAGATTGGACAAAGCAGATGTCTTCATTATTTTTTGATAAATGAAAAAGTGCATCACTCATCTGCCACCTCAGAAAAGATATGCAAGAAATCATTCGTGCTCTTAGAACTGATTTTTCTGGATTATGTATTAAAAATTATCATGATAAATCCAATCCAGTAGAAAAGGCTTATGATTTTAGTGATATAGAAGAAGCATGAAAAGAGGTAGATCTTCTTGCATATATTAGCACTTTAAAAATAGACATTTCTTGCATCAATCCCAAGTTTGAATGAGCATTCTGTATCTTTAATAGTTAAATAAAAACAAATGCTGAGACTAATCAGATATTATTCTGTATATGAAGCATTAAAGATTATATATGTTATATTGAGCAAAAATCATCAAATGTTCCAATTACAGAAGATAGGTTATTTAATTGGTTATTGAAAGCAAAGCAAGAATGTCTTCCTTAGGAACTCCAGAATAGGAGGGTATTTCCAAATATAGAGTCTATCATTCGAAATAAAGATATCCCAACTATCTGATTATAGGTGATATATATGTTAAAGAAATTTCAATCTCGTCACTTATTTGGATGAAGAATAGTAGATTTTCTTAAAAAAGCAAGTATGGTCATTTCAATAATAGAAGCTACTCCTAAATCTGAAGAAGATTCTGTATCATTAACTAAAGTAGTAAAAATATGTTCTTCTGTTATTAAAGCAGAAGAAATTTCAGATATCACTAACATTAATATTCTTAATTACAAGATGGTTGAGCATCTAGAAAACAAACCAAAGAAGACTTTAAAAGAAATGTATGCTTTAAACTAGTATAATATTGCAGAATGTTATAGGATACCACCTGAATCTCTAATCAAAGAATTTATTACAGATTATGATAAATATGATGAAATGAAATGGTTTAGAAATCTTTAGAAATTACGAGATGCAGGTATTGATAATAAGACTGCACTTAAGACAATTACTCATAAAGATTATAGAAATAATAGGTTCACAAATGTTACTAGAGCTAAAAAACATCGAATCTGTCTGGAATTAATAAAGACTTGTACACCTATTAGAGATATTGACAATAGAAGCAAATACAAAGCAAATGATACTAAAAGATGCCTAAATATACTCAAATTAATACAATATCTTCAAAATTTAGTACCAAAAATGGCTTGGGTTTTTGATAATACAGACACATCTCACAGTGCTAAAAAATCTGACTTAAAATTAGATAGAGCAAAACTTGGTTTATTAAATTCAGCACTTTATGCAACTTATAGTTCAA
The DNA here is from genome assembly GCA_910591915.1 of Cetraspora pellucida. Classification (NCBI taxonomy): domain Eukaryota; kingdom Fungi; phylum Glomeromycota; class Glomeromycetes; order Diversisporales; family Gigasporaceae; genus Cetraspora; species Cetraspora pellucida. Next base: position 3,171 of record CAJVQA010005894.1, read on the forward strand.
AACTTAAAGATACAAATAATAAGCATACACATTACCATCTAGTAGGTATATTCAATAAAGAAAGTGCACAAAGTTACTATTATACCAAACAGGTGAAGGACAATTCTATAAAAATAGTAAAGATATGTATTACAAGTATAGTAAACTCTCACTTAACGAACTAGAGATTGCTCCTAGTTGTGATATACAGTTGCGACAGGATATGTTTGATATCTGTTAATATATGTATCTATTTAATAATAACTTATGATATATCTTACAAAGGAGGTTTTTGTGACACTTAAAAAATATGATTAGAAAAAATTTGTCCACACAGCTATATTATATTACAGAAGAGATTTTTGTGTCATCTAAAATGTCATATACTAAAAATTCTATCTATTGTAGACAATGAATTTAAAATTTGAGGTTTTACTTCTTCTTTGAATCTACTCACAATCTTGAATAATAAACCTTTTTATCTCATTTGATAATTTAATAAATGAAATCAACCAGAATGTTTTGGGCAATACCTCATAATAGATATAGTAAGCTTTTTACAGATACTGCAGAGAATTTTCTCAATATTTTTCTTATATAAACTCCAATATCTATAACAATCTGTAGGATGCCAACATTTGTTTCTGCAAACAGATCCATCTTTTTTAATATAAGGACAAATAGTATAATTCATGAAAGTATTCTAGGATGAAATATATAATATATGTATAAAATTCAAATATAAATATTAATTTAAATATTTTGAATTTATTATGAGATAAAATAACTTTACATACTGATACTATATATATATACTAAAAAAATGTATAAATTATATACTAAAGAGCCAGAATATACTAAAGAAACAATTACTGCTAAGCAATTATCCAAATTGGCTAATTGTTGAAGAAAGCCAAAAATTTATAATCTCAAAACAAATCGCATGATTACAATTGATAGACCAACATATAATAAATTAATACATAATGGATATGTGCATTGAAAAAAGCTCTTGATTTCTTCATTACTATTCGAAAATTATATTAAAAAATAAAACATAATAATAAGCTGATATATTATATAGCCTGAGTAGCCACAACTCGAAGCTATAAATTTTTTTTGCTATATCCTATATGTTAGTAAATTTCAAATCAACATCCTACTTACCCTATAGGTATAGATAAACTCTTTTTTCTGAGTATAAGAGAAAAAAATGTAATTAATTGCGAATTAAAAAAAATAAGTAGGTTAATCTATAATCACATTCTATTTATCAATATAGATTATTTATATATCTATTATAGCAATTGTCTGAAAAACTAGAAAACCTAAAACTAATAGCTTTACCTCCATTTAGAATTAGGTCTTCAATAAATATAACCTATTAGTTGAATCAAATCTGCTTCAATTACATGCTTATGCTGATGAGCTTAGTACTATGTTATCAGATTGGAAGGCTTGTAAAAATGTGAAAGAGACTCCCATTGGCACTTATTCAAAGAAAATCAAATAGAAGCTCTGGTTCCAAATAACAAAAAGAAAAGGCTTACTATCAAGAAAAGAGCTTAATATTGTACAAAAACTAAAAATGTGTGGAATATTTGATTACATGTTTTAGACTTAGCTGTGCCAAAAAATAATACAAATAAAACAATTGTGGCAGCCAGTTCTTATATTTCACAATTTTATAGAGAGTTAGCAGAAGCTAGGGTTGGTTCTGAGCAAATTTATATATATGTCAAATTACTAGAAATTATTTGAGCTTCTAACGAAATTCAAAAGAGACAACTTGAATAGTGATTATCCAATCTACTTAAAACTTCCAAACACTTTTTCTTAGAGAAAAAACTTAGAAGAATTCAAAATATCAATACTACTAAAATTCCTACTATGCAAGATCTTGCAGATGTAATTATGATGTTGAGTATGAGACCTGCTGAAGTTGCCACTTTTTGTATTATCCATTATGAATCTAGTGAATCGAATCCTTCTAAATAGTACAAGTCTGACTATTCTTGGTATTGTATTGAGTATATTAAAAATAAAGAAGTAAAAAATAATTCCAAATCTCAGCAATTTCTATCCATAAAAAAGAATCCAAAATATGCAAAAGAATTGCTTACCTGGATTCAAGATGCAATAGCAACTAGAAAGTTACACAATTCTGTCTATAGTATTAATAAAAAATACAGTGCAGGAGTATTTAGTAAATTTTTAAAATCATATGATATTATAGCCAAAAGATTAAGAAAAATTAGAGGTAAACATGCTTCTAGAGTTCATAATAATCAAAATCCAACTTCGCAACATCTCGAATTCCTTAGCAGAGTTGTAATGAGATATAAGATGGATCATTATAATTCTGAAATGTATTATGTCAAGAGTGATACTTCTAATTCTAACTTTGATGCAGATCCAGAACCTGAACCTGAAGCCCTAGTTCCTATATTTAAGTCAATTAATAAGAATACTTCTGACATTGAAGATATTTATGACTTATATAGAAGTATTTAAATTAGTTCATAACTTATTTATTCATTTACTATAATCCAGCTTTATTGCTTTGGACCTGCTTTATAATAATTAGACTTATTAGATATTTTTTAAGTAAAGTTATATATGCAAACCAACTTCATAGAATTACCTTATTTATATTAAGAAAAATAGGAGCTGATCATGTTTTCAGAATACATGAAGATAAGAATGATACTGGCCATCAATATTTATGACAATTGGCATGTAGGCATAAGATAAGCTATGCTTCATCAGTCAAACATTATGGTGTAATGAATGACAGACCAATTGCTCCAATGATTAGAGAAAAAAAATACTAAGATATCAGATATTATAGATCTATACAATTACTAATCATGCTTCTTTGCTTCAAAAACTTATATATGTATTTCATTCTTGTTAATGCTAGAATATCTGGAAATACACATTATGGATTACAAATAATTTTATTTAGTAGTAGAGAATGGGTAATTATTTACTAAGTTATTTTTTCGATTATAATATATATCATTAAATAATATTACAGAAAACACATTATTCTGGCTATAAAATGAAATAGATAATTAGGTAATCAGATATTTGATAGCCTCCAGCTAATTTCAAACAAAGAATTTTTATTTGCTATGATGTATATATATCTGTAATAATTTTCCTTGTTTTACTTTTAATTCTAGACATGGGCACTAATTGTTGCTAACTGATTTTTTGACAAAAATCTCATGCAATTGTTGATGAGAGACATTTAAAAATAATGGTAGTCCTTTACTAGTAAACCAAAATTTCTTTACTCCACTATTGATAAATTTTTGTATTAATACACTTGGAACATCTTCTAAGAGATTATAAAATTCTTTAAACTTTCAGAAGTACACTCTTGCATTTTTATTGGCTTCTTCTACTATTTTTTGATTAGTATAACCAACAATATCAAGTTCTTCCTAAATTATCACTATATCATCTTCTAAGGATAAAAGCAAATTAAATAATCTAATTGGTTTATCTGAAGAGGTTTTATTCCTTCTAACTTCTGTTTCTAAAATAGGATTGATATCTATATCAAGTTTCATCTGTATAGATATTAAATCTCTCACTAATTCTAACAGCAATTCATATAAATTGACAAGTTCTTTTGATTTCTTACTCTTTGATACTGCTGTTTGATTTATATTATTATTAATACTAAGTTTTTTCTGAATAGCTATTATATCTTTTTTCTTATATAAAAACATCTTATATAATTGAAAAATTTTTTCACTTGGATTAGTATTATTATTAGTATTACTCATCATGATTATTATAATATGATAATATAATTAATATGAAAAAATATATAAATTAAATGAATAGAGCAAATTTAATTTGAAAATAATTATAATTACATTGTAACTTCGAAATCACATGACATTATAATGAGTCTCAGTAGAGTGATGCCATGTGTTTTAAATCCACAAATCAGAGATCAGCATAGAAGTATTTTAGTACTAACCAACTTACTAATCACACCTATTGCAGAATAATGACTCTTTGGGTTTACCTTTAAGCTAAATTATTTATCCACGATTGCCAGTAAAGATTAAGCAATTCTTATCATACTAAATAATTTATGAATGAATTGATTACTAAATCTGAAATTAGTTTTTTAAAAATCTGCAAATTAGGTTTGTTAGTTATGAGAAATAAACTATATAAAAAAGCTAAATATAAGTAATTTTGTTGTTAAAAACTTATCTGGTATCTAATCATTATTATGTCTCTTACTAATCTCTAAAACTTTACTTTTAATATTTTAAAAAAAACAAAACATAACATAGTACAAGATATCGTTGTTACAGAATTGCTGCCATGTAAACTATGTGAAAACAAAATATTATCTGTTAATTTCAAATCATTTACAATACTTTCATGTGAACATACATATCATAAAAAATGTATAAAAAAAAAATTTTTACTTACAACAGAAAACAAATAACCTTTATCTGATTGTAATAAAATCATTGATCCAGTAGTATCTGAACAAAGGTTTTCTGAATCATCATCTCAGTCTAGTAGAACTTCTGCTCTTGCAGAAATATTAGATGATGACTTTGGATTAGGTTCTCCAATAAATGTATCACTATTATTACCCTTACTTAATGAGACTACCTAAAAAAAATGTACTAGGGAATTATCTACATCTACCAAAAAATCATCTAGCAAAAAAGTGAAAAAAACTGATGAAAAGAAGATATCAAGCATAATAAAACAACTTATCAAAGAATTATTAACTGAGATTTCTGATAATGATAGGAACTTAGAAGAAACAAGTGAAAGCATAAGTAACTTTTTACAACTCTCTGAAAGGATTGATCATGCTAAAACTAAAAACGAAGAAGCATCTTGAGGTCTTATTTTCAGTTATTTTAATTTTGAGGAAGCTGTAGTTAGACAATACAAGGAATTAAAACCCACATTTGGCAAGGATAGATCTGAAATGATAGTTAAAAAAAAGGTTAGAGTGATAATTCCCAAGACAAAATACTCTGATGAAGCTTTGCTAAAAAGGACAGAGATATCCAAAAAAATTTACAATCTTTTTAATAGCATTGGGAAAGAAAAAATAACCTAGATTAGATCTATTCCCTCATCATTCATCTTAAATCTAACTGTAGATAAAACCAAATATGTAATGGCTGAAATCTTAATGCATAAGATTTGTCGAGCTCAGACAAGCTTGTTTAGCCTCAGTCATCATTTTTATTTGTGTGATGTGCAATAAATAATTTCATAAAATATGTGAAATACTGCGCTATAGATTATCACTTGACATACATGATTCATTTATTCTTCTGCACAGTTTGACAAGCTCAGACAAGCTTGTCCAGACTCCATCATCAAAAAAAATAATCTAGTCATAAATGCACAGTTATTTCGGAAGATAAATTTAACTTGAGCTTATATGCATGTCCATCAGGAAAATATAAGGTTCGAGAGATAAATTTAACCGGATGCTGATCCAGCTTCTGCTCAATTTTGACGCACGAAAAAATTCTGTGCCAGGTTGGTGGCGCAGCAAAATTGTTTAAAGTTCATTAATGTTTGGGTTAGCGTTTAGAATAAAGTTAAATGCTGAATAGTTATGTTGTAAAATTGCTCAAGGAAAACCTTCTGTTAGAGCACTAAAAGTGGTTTTTTATGCAGTTTTTGAGAAATAAGCAATCTTTGACAAAACGAACGTTTTTTTGAACTTTTCTGATCGTGTTACGTTACACCTGATCCTTGAAATATGATTTGTTGATTGACAATCTGCGCCATAATGATCGACAAAACCTGCACAGAATTTTTTTGTGCAATTTTGACGAGCTCGGACAAGCTTGTCCAGACTCTACCATAGAAAAATAATATATTTTTTTGCACGTGCATTTTATTCGTAATCATTTGCCCAAATTCCCGTTATGCTTGGCCGATCATCTCGTGATTTATCATTATCTCATGTAAAATTTATCCGTATCACCCCCTCAAAAATAAATTTTTTCAGAGTAGGGATATGTGAAACCTTATCTAAAAAATATTCTGATTACGTACTTTTTCTATTTTCGAATTTATGAGAAAATAGGGGCTTATTGTTATGGATAGCTAATTTGTGAGACGGGGCACAAGTAGAAATTGCCATTTTTCATTTTTCTGGAATTAGTACCTAACCAAAGTCGGTCAATTAACTCATGCCACATATCGATATGTTCTGAATTTATTTTGTGGGAGCCTAACTCCGAACCGAAATAACGATTTTGACCTCTATAACTCGTGATGCATACACTTACATATAATTTATAGAAATTCTCTGCGTGGAAATACATGCTTCAACTTCTATCGTAGAAATTTTTTGATGTAAGAGCACATGTTTTTGCTTCATCTAACCTTTCTAACAGTTTGAGTTTCAGAGAAGAGATGAAGAGAAATATATAAAAAGGCAGTATCTCGAATTTATTGTTATTTGTCGCTTACTAGTGATTGTTTCTTGCGTCAAACTATAAATCAATAACTCATTTCACCATGTCCAATTCTACCTTGTATAAAACCTTTTATAATTTTTTACTCGAGTCACCGCCAGCACATATCACAGCATTTTCTGTCATTTATCAAGTAGTAGAGGATGATACGTGGAATTCAAAAGATGATTTAAGACAAGCGGTTCACCAGGCAGTTACAAAGCTAAAAGGCGGTTATGATAAGAACTCAGAAAAGTATCAAAAACTTGATGAAATCTCTTTGAAGGTTAGTAATTAATCTATTATCATGTTTTAACACCAACTGATGATTGCGCAAAATAACATATAGCCAATCTAAGTGAACACCCATGAGCCTTGTGGGCACAGGGTTAATCAAATTTATTAATTCCTCAGACACAAGGGGGTGGGATCTTAGTTCTGGTTTGTGATGAAATATTTATACCATTCATGTATATTGTCAATTGTATGCTGGCCACATATGGTTGACAATTTTACATGAAGTATTCTGATGGGTGTGCGCACACTATTATTATACTACAAGTTTATCTGTACATACTAACATAAGGTTTTTGCGCTAGTTCGATGATGCATATGAAGGTGTATGCAGTCTTAAGAATATCAGAAAATCAAACCAAGAAGACGAACTCACTCCGAATGAAATCGAGACGAACTTGCGATCATTAAAAACTAATCTTGCAAGTAGCGAAGCTCCATATGCACAACATTTTCGAAAGTATTTAAAGAAAAAGAAGAATACCTCAAACCTATCATGGGAAGTCCCACTTGCAAGTCAAGTAATTTGTGCAGATTCAGAAATGGTGAAATTATTAGAAAAAGAAGACGTAGAAGCATACAACTTTTTTATGGTAAGAAATTTTAGAGTCTTATCTAGTTCCGCTAATATATTTGTTATATTATCAAACTAGAATTAACGTAGCTATTATTTTGAACTCAATAGGATCCTGCGGAACGTATGAAAGTAGCAACTCCTTCCGTTATAAAAAATAAGTGTGATGAGTTTGTTAATAACTTCATGGACAGTATTACGGATATTTCAGATAACAGATTTTCGCACGATAAAAGCTGGAAGGAATCTGACGAAAATCTCGCAAAAGTTACTACGGACATCCTTGAAATATTGTGAGTATTTAAAAATAATTTGCAAATTCGGTTTGAAAATGTTTTTAATAATATTCTTTTATAGAAGGGATGTCTGGAAAAATCCAGCTTTCGGACAGAAGTTAGCCAAATCGCAAAGCGAAGGTACATACATGACAAATGTGATTGTTCCATTGATTCGTGCATCATTAAAAGACCTTCCAATTGGAAAGTCTGGCTACATTAGCATAGCGGAACGAGAAAGTATAGCCAGTAAAGACCGAAGAGGGGTTGGAAAGCGACCAGATATTATGTTTATCGCCAGTTGCAATAATAGGTCGTATGAACTAATATTTGCAGAGAGTTCTCGTATCGTTTGCGATAAACAAAAAAAGGATGATGATGAGGTGAAATTATGGAGGGAGATGAATGATGGTATGTACTGGGCTCACAAAGGATGTAAACCAGACAAAGATAACTTCGGTATCATTGGAATTCAAGTTAGAGGAATCGAAATGCGCTTAAATACTATTGTTCGGGGCGTGGACGAAATAGATAGACTCTATAATTTATTTACAGTTGAGATTCCAATACAACCAACGGATGAAGATATTGTTTTTAGATTTGTGGAAGCATTATTGACATTACGAGTATGATATCCCACTCAAATTCGTAGATTTTTTTTAAGCTTAATAAGTAATTTTATAAATTTTATAGAATATCCTGCACGTCAATATATCTCTCCTGTTTTATGCACCCCCAATTAGTTCAAGTAGTAATACAGAAAATAGTTCTACGGTATCTTCTCCACGTAGAGAAGAAGAAAAAATAAGAACAAGAAAGGTAAGTGACGTAAATCCTCCTTTGCATGAAGGCAGGGTTTTAAAGAAGAAAAAATAGTGCAATGTTTTAGAATATATATATCTTCCTGTATTTTTTTCATTTTGTACATTAATAAAGCTGGCCCTGGTGGCTGATTTCGCATACGTAATCAGTTTACTTTTGCATGTGTATTTCGGGAATTTATTTTATCATTTTTACAAGTGTATTTTTTAACTTATACTGTATACTGTATGTGAATCGGATTAAAAGTCGGAACAAAGTTTAAATGATATTTCATTTTTACATTGAACGAAATTTAAATGCGGTGTTTCATTAGGGTGTAATCCTATATTACGAAATTATAATTATTTTAATCTGGCACAAATTTGAATAATTGGGTAATTTTTCGCGAAGCAAATTGAATTTTTTTTTGTTTATTTCTTTTGAGTCATTTCTAGAAAGAATAGTTTAAGGTACCAATCAACATAGTAACATATATTTATTCATGTAATTTATCGCCATGCATAGTAAAATTCTTGCATATAATTTAAACCGTTCTTTTTACATGTTTTGGCGTTACAAGAAGATAGATATATCGATTATATATGATTTCTTGTGTACATGCCTTTCTGTTAAATAGTTAGGGGAAATAAAAATTTTTTAGCAAATAAAACATTTGTTTTTATTCAAATAAATTCATAACATTGCAAGTAAATCAAGTAAATAAATCGATAAATTTGTGTTAAACTTTTTTTATTCTTGTTAGAATTAATTATAACTATCCAAAAGCTATCATGCTTGACAAAGTTTTCATCATCTTGGTTACCTTCATGCTTCGAGGCACATTATCAGGAAATGCAGTAACCTTTCAAACACCGGATGTTCTTACCATTTCTTACATCAAGAATAGTCCGAATTTTTATGATGATTGTATTGAACAGTTGAAAGATGTAGGAAATTTGATCTCCAGAACGGTGGCTTGTGAAGCATTAAATGGTCAACAAATGATAATCCGCCCACCTCTTTTTCTGACATGAATGACATAAGTGGTGACTTTGATAAATGGGCCAGAAAAAAAGAATACAGGAAATACATCCATATTCCCAGCTTTAACATTAAGTGTAATGCTAAAGGTTATCTTGTCACTGCTAATCCCTGTGATCCTGATTACTGTAATAAAAAAAATCTGACCAAAAATCCAGAACAATATGACGATGCCGAATGCAATCCTTATAGGTATACTAAAATACCTTCATCAATTAATCCTTCACATAATCCAATTACTTATAAATATGAATCGGCTGATATTTACACAGAGGATCCCACATTTATTGGGTTTCAATCGAAACCTAAAACATTCAATAATAATGATACTTGCTTAAATATTCTTGATTTTAGAACTAGTCGGTTATTACATGATGCACGATATAAATAGCAGTATATGATAAAAACAGATATGCCATTTATTTTTACTTATGTTGATATGAAAGTTTGTTGTAACCGTCAGGTTTCTGTTACTGTCTCTCATAGTGTCTTCCCCCAGACCCATCTTTATGTCGATGGAAAAATGTTTAGTGAGCAAGAACAGACTGACCTTGATCAGTTTATCCTATATGGAGGCTGTCAGTCAGATTCTTCTAAATTATCTAAAGATGGTCATGGGAAAATCGCACCTTCTGGTAAACAGTTAACCTGGAATAAAAAAGTTTAGGAAAATGACCATATACTATATATTTAGCATATAAATGGTATTTCATTCTATTTGGCATATGTCAAGGATAGTTTTTATTGCAATCATTCTATAATATATAAGTATTAGATGTATTTTTATCTTTATTTTTGAGTCTTTTTAGGATAATAAATAAAATTACATCTTTATAGTTTCGGAAAAAACATCAATTTATGGTAGAAGTTTTAATGCATGAAAATTCATTATACAAATCACATGATTCGTTATAAATTTTTTTTACTGACTGTTGTAAAATACAATAGTTCTCGGGGGTTAGAATTTGTTGACATAAAAAAATTCAAGCAAACATTCGTGATATATTTTTTTTTCTAACTTTGAATATACTATGTGAGAAAGCAGTACTTTCAGATCCTTGATTCGATTCACAGCAATATAGCTTATTCAAAGTTGAAGATCACAACCCTCAAATAATACGCTATTAAACTAAAATCCATTCTTTTTGTAGTCAAATGTGTATTTTAAATTTGGTTGTCACACGGCACTACATATAGCGATTCACAACTAAATATTAAAGTAGCCAAATGCGCCTTAACAAGTTATTAATGTTGATAACATAATCCCAAATATAGAAAATGTATTATTGATAGCTGTGTTCAATAATTGTGTACCAAATTTAGTAAACATGTTAAATAATTATAATGCCAAATTAGTTGACTCATGTTGAATTATTGCAATGCCGAGTCATTTATATTATATACTGCTTCATATCAGATTCTTATGTACAGTACTAAATAAAAATAAGTCATAATTTATAATAAAAAGGTTATCTTAACTACAAAGTTCTGACTTGTTTTTTTAAAAAATTTTTATAAAATTGCTTACCATATTATCATTATATTGTTGTCAAATGTTTTATTGAAGGTCTTCAAGAAGAATTTGCATAAAAAAGAACTATATATTATAAAAAAAGTCAAAGTCAAAGATCCAGACCATTTGATCATTAAAGAGGGACACTGTTACAATGCTGGAACTAGTCATATTGAAAAAATAAACATATTTTATGATCCTCAGAAAATAAGCTAATCGAATTTTTATACAAACATAAATTTTGATAAAATGTTCTATCTTTCATAGTTTCTAAGGTATGATCATCATTCTTCTATGTGAAGCATATGCAAGATGAGAAAGGTCCAACAGACTTTCCAGATTTTAAACCATTAGGCTACACTATATGGAATAATATGAATGTATCCACTTAGACAAAAGATGAAATTACTATTCTTTGATATAATCTATCATTTTTATCTTTATAGACTAACTTAATTTTTTTATCTTTGGTCAAGCATAAAACACAAAAAATGATATGTCTGTTTACAAAGGACCAATCTCAAGAATATATCCAATGCTTGTGAACTTCGAATGATTTTCTAGTAAGTAATCTTTTTTTTTTTTTTTTTTGGTATTAAGGTGACCTCTTTGGTTTTTTGACTTTTATTGATCACTTATCAGTATTGTGGTTCAATGAACCATTACAGAAGAGCATACAATTGGTTACACATGTAACTTTTCTATATTACCTATTTAAGGAGTCTGCCTGAAGGTTTTCTACCAATTGCTATACCTAACACCCTTGCTTGGGTGTTCTACTTTAAACCCTCTGAACCTGTAATCTGTATTAACATCACTGGTCATCTCAAATGTACCAGATCATCATCCTTAACCTTAGAACTAATTTATCCTTGAAATAAACCTTCCAGAGCCTTTTGTACCTATTTTTACAGCTGACCTAGGTATCGTTATGGCAAAACCAACACTTGTAGTTAGGGCTGACCATTAAACCACTATGCCCTTGTAGAGTTCACACAAACCCCAGCATCTACTTCACAGCATATCTGAAATACTTTAGTATACTCCTGCCAGTTCACCAAACTCCCAATCCAGATAGCCCAGTAGAACTTACGACCAGTCCATTGGTATATCAGGTTGGCCCGATATTCTTTTTCTTTGGCTCGATCCGGCAGCCTGGTTGGTGGTACCCCCTACCTAGAAGTTTTTGCCCATCCGGCTACTTCGACCTTGGTATCCATTTCATAAGGCTAGCCTTTACAGTAGGGTCATTGAAGATCTGGCTACTTCTTTACTCGAGTCTTCCCAAATGGACTTTTTGTTACCTAATTTCAACATATTTACACAGCCACAAGGACTTATCTAGTGTTTGCACTGCCTATTGCCAGTTTGCATTCCTTTGTGTAACTACAACCTTGTCCCAAAGGACAATGT
>CAJVQA010005895.1:0-15539 GCA_910591915.1 Cetraspora pellucida
GGCGATTAAAACTAATAAAATAATCTATAAACTATGTAAAAATATTAAGAAAATTATAAAATATAATATAGAGCTAACAATAAATATATACTAATATAGGAAAAAAAAATAAATTCTATTACAATATCAAATGTTCTCAGTTTTTGGCTTTAGTGCTCAAATTGGATTTGGTTCTCTCTAACTAGCTCTAATTCTAGCATTCGCAACTATTTTACAAAGAAGTCTTGCTGGTATATCAACTTTTCTATTTTCCTAGTCTAAGTGGTACTCTATTGTGTTACACTTGATCTTCTCTGTAACTATTGTCCTTTCATATATTGCTTCTTTTTTTGCAAGTAAATATGCTCTGTTATTTCACTTATTATTATTATGACTTTTAACCTTAACTAGTTCTATTCTATTGTTTTTGCTTTTAAGTAAACCTACAATATTCATTATCCACATCACATTTTTCTTTTTTAAAACTTTGTTATCTTCTATCTTTTAAATTCTCTGTTAATATGCCTTAATGCTACAAGGCTATCTGTATGCACTTCTATATGCTTTTTCTTTGGTATAGTTAGAATTTCTGACCATATTGCAGCTAATTCTGCTGTTGTTGTCAAGGGTCAACCTTTGAGTCCTAATGCTATTTCTTCTTCTGGCCAGTCTTCTTTGTTACTAACTTGCACCCAACTGATGCTTATATTTTCTATACTATTTTTTCTTTCTTCTTTATATAATGCACCATCTGTATAGAGAGTATATTTGTCTTTGTTTCTTCTCTTGTTTTTTGTTAGAACTTCTATTAAGTAATCTGTAATGTTGCTATTGAATTTTTGTTTCTTGATTAATTCCATCTCTAGTTCTTTTACTTGTTTTAGCTTGATTAGACTTCTTTCTTCTTTCTTTTATTCTTTTATTGATCTGTTTTCTAGCATTTGTTCTAATATTGCATTAATCTTGTTCCTGCCTTTTTTTACTAATGTTTCTGGAACTGCCTTTATGTTATTGTTTCATCTTATTCACCTTTCACAATTATCTATGCTTTGTTCTGTCCTGTTTTTATAATCTTTACATTTACTTATCTTAGTATATGTCTTGTCTTTTACTTTCTGTAATAGCCAATGCTCAGCAAGAATTTTTTTCTTTTTCTTCTTAGATATCTTACTAAGTTGCTAATTGTATTTTGGTTCATGTACAATCTACTCTCTTTTTCTTCTGTCTTCTGATATCTTTGTCTAATTGATTATCAGTGCCTATGTGTTGTAGCTACTAATCTTGTATTGGTTATGTATTTCTCTACTTGTCTGTATTTTTAACATCTTTTCTTCTATTTCATTAAACTATTTAGCTTTTTTGCCTTTGTATAACAACCCTAAAAGACTTTTAAGCTGTCTTCATGTGATTAGGTTCTCTCTTTTTATGTCTATAAGCTGGTTCTGATATATTAAACTCCTTTTATTTATTGTGTTATTGCTTGCTGTTCATGATCCAACCTTCACTAATTCTTTTATACCTATTCCATAACTATGTACTTTTTACAGGCAACTTTTTGCTCTGATGCTTATTCTTATCTTCTTTGCTTTTATTATTGTTCAACAAGCTAAGTTGTGTTTTCAATACTTCACTTCTTTTAGTCTTCTTTTGAAGTCCTAAATATCTTTTGTTAAGCCTGCTTTCTGATATCTTTGAGCTATTTTAAGCTTTGTAGATTATTTAAAACATCTTTTCTATTAAGTCTTGTAAATAATTGCTTATTTGTTTTGTTGTTATTTCTTGGCTTAGTGTTTTACAGTTTTCTTGATTTTTATGCTCAATTATGCAGTTGTTTGTTGTTTTTATTATATTATATTTGTGTTTTGCCAAACATATTATTAACTAATGAATCTTGTCAATTATCTTTTTAGACATTCTTGTTAACTGCAGAAGATATCCTAATTTTGAAATTATTACTATATTGTTATGTACATGATCTGGCTCATTATCATTTTTTTGTATCTGAGGTTTCTAACTGTTTGGCTAACTATTTCTTTTGCTTTTTTGCAAACTAGTGACTCTTTTATTCTGCTATTTAGCCAAATTTTTAGTGATCTTATGATTTTGTTTTTGGTTCTTCTGTTATTCTATTTTGTTCAAATGTAATTTTTCTAACTTTCTTTCTTAGTCTAGAATTTATTACTATAAACTTTAACTTGCTCTATTTATTTTAATATCATTCACTTTGAAGAACTCTTCTGCAATTTCAAGAGTTCTTAGTAATTGATTTTTGCTATTTGTGATCTATATTGTATCATCTGCATAGGTAATTGCTTTTTTTTTTTTTAATGTTAAGGTGAGTAATTGTGATCTAGGAGTTTATTGATAATCAGTCGGCATATAACTATTGTGTACAACAGCTACAGAAGCAATCATAGAAAGAGTATACAACTAGCCACTTATACAACTTTAGTTATTGTCTATTTTAAGTAGTCCATCTGAAGGTTCTACACTAGTTGTCATACCTAAAACCTGCCTGTAGGTTCTCTATTTAAACACTCTAGTTTCTGTATCCACCTCTATCCTATTAACTGCAACTATTGCTGCAAATATACTATGGTCATTAAGTCATGTTTAACTTTATACTAAGCCCACTGAAGCCTTCTGTATTCCATACTTACAGCTGACTCAGTACTGCTCTGGCCTAGACCATCACTTGCAGTCAGAGCTAACTATTAAACCACTATACCTTTGTAAAGTTTACAGGAACCCCAATACCTTCCTTTTCTAACTTCCATACCCCTACTTCTGAACCTACAAGACCTACAAGACTTTCCAAATGACCAATTCAGATGGCCTATCTGGTGAACCCGGTAGCCTGGTTAGTATGTGCTCCTCTATACATATTGTTATCCGATCCATCTGAGGTCCTAGTAATCCTTTTTTGGAGGCTTTCGATAGTTTGGTAGTACTGTTGAAAGTTTATGCTACCTCTTTACTTGGGATTTCCATGTGGGTTTCTGACTCTTCAGTTCCTTTGCTTTCTATGCCTGGTGGTCTTATCATAGGTTTGCACTGAAGTCTTATACAACACCAGTTATTAACATTCCTCTATGTGTGTAATGTTACACTTTGTATAGATGCCCCAAGCTCTCATTTGAGATGGTGCAACAAAGGTTACAAATACACAAATCCAACTGATTGACAGAGACAGTTACTGTAACACAGACCTTATTTTCCAAAATTTGTCATCCATAGGATTTGAACTCTAGACCTGCCACTTGAGGGTTAACAACCTGACTACTTCACTAGGTCACCACACTCCTGCATAGGTAATTGCTACTTGCTTATATTTTGTAATATAATTGATATTCATATTTTTTAGTGTTTTTTGTTCTACTATATGGCCTAAAGATTTATCTTCTTGGATTCTTTCCAACAGTAGATCATAGAAAAGCCACCAGATTAGTAAAGAAATTACCTCTTCTTGATCTATGCTATCTTCTGCTGTTATCTCTTCTGTTAGGCTATAAGTTGTGATCACCTTAAGTTGATGTTTGTAGAAGAGGTTAATAATATATTTTGTTGTTCTTTGTGGTATTTTAACTCTTCTAAGAGCCCACTCTAAGCTTTCTAATGGAACTGAGTTAAATGCTTTCTTCATATTTTGTAGAAGTATCTATATTTCTTTATTCTTCTTTTGTACTTTCTCTATTATTATGTTTAGTATATGTATTGGTTGCTCTGTTGAGTTGTCAGACAAACCTGCATAGTTTGGCCTTTTGAGTATTTCTCTTTTTGTAAATATCTTGGCCAACCTTCTTGTTATCACCTTTATGACTAACTTTCTAAAAGTCTCATTAATACTATTGGTCTAATATTGTTCAGATTATATTCTCAGTCTACATCTTTTAAGATTAGATAAATTTGTGCTATTTTTTATTTTATTGGTATTTTTTCTATTTTTAAAACTAGATTTGCGAAAGCTCTGAAAATTTTTTGTGATTTCTTTTCTGCTTGTTTTATTAACATATAGCTTATATCTGAAATTTCTAGGACTGTATTGGCTTTGAGTTCTTTTAGTATGTCTTCTTATTCTTCTTTTTCTATCTTTTCTTTTAACTTTTCATACCAAGACTCCTTAATCTACTCTTTTGGGCTGTACACTTTTATCCATTCCTCTAACATCTTCTCTAGTTTGGTTTTTTACTTTCTGAATTTATTTTCAAAATGCTTTGCCAAACTATTTAAAACAGTCTTAGTTTCTGTTATTAGTCTAACCTCATCTTTACTTTGAATTATAAATCTGTTTAAAGTTATCTTTTTATATGGTTTATTCAGTAGACTAGCAATTATTCAACCTTGGTCAGTTTTTATCATCTCACTTCTTCTATTTATGTTTTTCTCTATTTGTTTTCTTTGAGATTGTTCCTATTTTTTTTTTTTTTTATCTTTTAAAATTTTTTGCCAGCCTTTTATATTATTTATTTATGCTTCTGACCATTGTTTGTATAACTTTGGTAATGCTGCTTCTATTTCTTTGCCAATGTTTTTAAGTTTATTGTTTATCTCTTCTTTTTCTTCTTTTTCTATCTCTTGGTTTCTTCTTGTTTTCATTTTTTTAATTATTTGTTGGAGTTCAATTATGTTTTTATCCTGTCATGGCTTTTTCTGATAATGTTTTCTGTTTGCTTTTGTGTTGAATATCTTCTTTTTTAAAATTTGCTTATTTGCTATCTCTGTTATAGCTTCTTCTATTGCATTCCATATAAGATCTAACATATCTATACTATACATTTTGGCTTATCTGTCTTTTTCTAATTGTTTTAGTGTCTTTTTTCACTCTAATTGTACTTGAAGCTCTTTGGCATATTTTTTCTAGTCTTCTTTTTTTGCTTTTTCATACAGATATATTGTTCTTATTTGGTCTTTGCATTTGGTTTCTGCACAACTCTGGTTCACAATTACATGTTCTGACTATATAACTGTTGTTAATATCCTATAGTCACTGCCTATTATGCCTTCTGCTTCTTTTATATTGGCATCTTGAAGGTTAGCTGTAATTGTTTTTAATAACCAGATATAGTCAAATCTTGTTGCTGCTTCTTAATTTGATCATGTGTATGCTCTCTCTGTTGGATGCAGGTTTCTGAAAGAGTTTGTAAAGTCCTGTTTTTTGAGCCAATTAAAAACTGGCAGTTTTTTATATTCTGTTGTTTATGGATACAGTCTGTCTAGTACATTGTTAACAGTATAATTAAAATCTCCAAGTATAATTACTTCTTTGTACTTTCTCTTATTTGTTACTATTTTTTACAATTTTTTGCTATATCTTCTTACTGGTTGTCTTGTCATTTGATGGAATGTATACTCTTATTACTATTAGTACTAGTTGTTTGAAGTATAGCTTTACTTCTATCATGTATTCGCTAGGTCTTTTAACTGCTCTAACATGTTTCTCCCAAGTTTCATTTATTAAAATTCCAATGCCTGATCCTTTTTTCTTGTCTGGTACTGCACTTATCCAATAATATTTAAATCTTGTATCAAGATTGTATACCAAGATTTTTCCTTCTTTTTCTGTAATGTTCATTTCTGTAATTTTCAAAAATGCTATTTCTTCTTTCTCTGTCTAGCCTAGCAGGTTTTCTAATTTTCAACCTCTAGTTTTGAGTCCATTAACATTGTGATATGCAATTTTTATTTCTTTCTTTTCTTTTTTTCATTTCTTTTTTAGCTGCTTGTATCTTATTTCTAAGTTTTTTTTCTTTTTTTTTTCTTCTTTTTACTTCTTTTGAATTAAAAAATTTTTCTTTATTTCTTTCTTCAAAGGTTTTTCTTTTGTTATGCAGAAAATCTTTGATCTTCTTATTCATATTTACAAATTCAACTAGAATGCTCTCAAGAGTGATTGGCTAGGCTCTTTCTAGCTATACCTCTTGTCTTTTCTAATCCTTCTAATCTTTTTCAAATTTGTTTCAAGAAGTTCTTTATGCATAGTTCTTTTTCTTGTTTATGTCTCTTGAATTCTTCTGGTCTTTCTTCCTGGTCTTCTACTTCTTCTTTTTTCATTTTTGTATCTCTTGTTTGGTTCTCTTTACTTCAGCTTTGAGATCTGCTTCCTTTGTTTAGTACAATATTTTTCTGGCTTACACTATTGTTATTTCTGTACTTTTTTGCATAGGCTCTATTTCTTTGTCTTTCTCTGCTGCTTCTATTTTCTTTTGCATATAAAGTCTGACTATGTCTGTCTTAGCTTCTTTCTCTTACTATTTCAAGACTTTCTCTTTTTCTTGTTTCTCTTTTCTCTTCATTTATTCAATAAACTTGAAAATTGTTATATATAATTAGTTTTGTTTGGGCAGCTCTCATGTCTCTTTCTGTTGCAAACATAACTATTGCTGATCTTTTTTGGTTTTCATTTCTGTTTAGTAAGATGTAAACTGATTTAACTCATTTGTTCTTTAAACTTTGTAGTAGTAAGATTTCTGAGACACTTCCTAGTAGTTCTTTCAGTTTTGCTATATATTTCTTTTGTCCTTCTTTTGCTTTATGGTTTTCTATTTCTTTGGTTACTCATATCAGTTTATTATTGTTTACTGGTATAGCCCATAGGATATTTTTATATATTTTCTTTATCTTGACTACAACTAAGGCTTTATATTTGAATTTCTTAATTCTTACTATATGGGCTTTCCTAAATCTTCTACAAATGTATTTTAGTTCTCTTTTGTTTATATCTGCAGATAAGTTCCAAATCATTAGATAACTTGTATTTCTGATTCTTTATTTGTTTTATGTTGGTTTTTATTTATCTTGATTTTATTTTCTTCCTATTCGAGTTCTTCTTTTTTGGTTCTTAATTTGCTGCTATTTCTCTTTTGACTTTTCTCTTTATGTTATATCTGTCTCTTTATAATGTCTTCTTTTACTTCTGATATCATTCTATACTAGTCACTCTCCTTTTTGCTGATTCTCTGTATTGCTTCATTTCTGTTATACTCACAGTTAAAGTTAACTTCTACCCTTAGGTTTCCTCTTTTAAAGACTTCTTTAACATCTTTGACATATATGTTATTTTTTAAAGACCATCTAATAAATTTTATGCATTCTTTTCTTGTTTTTCCTGGCATGTTGTGTGCTGGTATATTCATGAGTAGGCTGTTGTTCTGATTAAAATTTCTCTTGCTTGGGGCTTATATGCTCTTTTCAAGAAGTTCTCTCACTATGTTAATTTTCTTTTTGAATTCTGGTTCGATGTTTTCTTGTTCTTGCTTCTCTTTTTGTTTTTCTGTATTGCTTTTTTGACTAGACAGATTCTCTTGCTTTTGTTGGATTTGTTCTACTTCTATTTTGCTATTATCACTATTACCTACCTTTACTGCCTCTTCTTGCTATATTATTTTGTTAGTTTCTTGGGTCCTTAATTCATATTGATTCTTTCTTTCTGGTTTCTTCTTTAATGTTTGGTTTTGTTTAATTTTTTGTGTCTTTTCTGTTTTTGTGATTTGGTGGCATTTCTCCTTAAGTCTATCTTGATCTTGTTCTAGAGTGGATTCTATTATCATTGCATAATTGCCTTGCTCTACTATACTTAATTTCCTTTCTGGTTGCTCTTTTTCTGCTTTATTTATTAATTCTCTTGTTAATCTTAATAGAGCAACTTCTTCTAAATTCTGATTTGTCAATATAGTAACAATTTCATCTTCTCTGCTAAGCAATATATATGTTTTACCTGCTTGTTTAATAAACATACCATTTTGCACACTATTGATAGCCCAGTATGCTTTATTAATATATATTATTATCTGATACCCTACTATGATTGGAACTATCAAATAACTCTAGTTATTTGATAATATATTGTATATAAAATAATCACTGTGACTAACTTTAAAACATCATTAAAAAATTTTATACACAAATTAACCAATTTATTTATTTATTTATTTTTAATATTATTATATTATAATTATATAAATTAATACTTTTTATGTTTTTTAATAATCTTTACATACTTTGTATTAATATTATAGTAATTTTTAATAACTGTATTACTATTTTTCAACTCTGGCACTTGGTCACAAACTTGGTCACAAACTTGGTCATTTGTTTTTTTCATCTCTGGTTCTGAAAGCAATTGATCTATATGTATTAGTCCTAAATATGATAGCCCTGATGTTTCTGAATATAATAGTTCTAATATTTCTGAATGTAATAGTCCTGATGGTTCTAAACAAGATGGTTCTGAATGCATTAGTTCTGAATGTAGTGGTTCTGAATATGATTGTCTTGAATGCAATAGGAAGTTTATTTTTGACGAATCTTTTAAAGGTGACTGAAATGGAGCAAAGACTGAAGACCAAGATGATACTAGTAAATTTGTTCATTTTTTTGGAACCTTCTTGTAATTATTGCTAGCCATTGCTTGTTCTTAAAAATTGGTTAAGGTTTTATTATATTTATTTAAAACTTGTTTTTGTAAATTGGTTGAGGTTTTATTATGTTCATTTGAATCTTGTTCATACAAGTTATTTGGTTCCTAATAAAAAAATTTAAGGCAAATATAAATGAATTTTTTTTAAATAAATAAAAAAACTTCATCTTCAAATTATTTAAAGGTACTAATCTAACATTATTAATCAGTAACAATAATGCATCTTCTCTTTGTTGATCTGATGGTCATGCATAAATGTGATACAATGATTCACTTCTGTATCTAGTTAAGGACATTGTTGTAACTATTGGTACTTCTTTCTGAAATAAAAATGTAATTGGTATTGAATGTCCAGAATGATTGACAATATCACAACTATTAATATCAATTCCAACTGCAATGCAAATGTCTTTCATTAAAGATCTACATGCATTTTTGCCTAATTGAATATCATAAAACCAAGGATCTTGTATAAAATCTACATAATAAAAAAAAAAATTATAAAAAAAATAAAATATTAAATATGTAATAAAATATAATGGAACTTTTACCTTTTGCTTTTTTATTAATATGTAAATAAAAAAATTCAGAACTTGAATTCAGTAGTCTTTAGAAAAATAAAATTTAAAATCATGCACAGGTCCTTGATAACTATTCATATCAGATGGTACAGAAATAATTAAAGCATTAGAATTTCCATCAATGCCTTCTTAATCATTTTTTTAATAATTCTTTGCAAAATGAATGCCTCTATTAGAAGTAAAAGTAAACTGCTTAATTGAAATTTTATAATGTTCACTATCACAAGATTGAAATAAAAAATAGCACTACATAAAAATTCTATAAAGAAGCCTTTGTGATGTATTAATAGAAACCTTCTTATATTGAAAAATCTTTTTTAATTCTTCATCTGTCAAATAGTCATGATGTCATGAAATGATACCTTTTTTTTTAATTGTTTAATTTTCTATTTAATGCATCATAGAGTCATGCAAATTCTTGCTGATTTCCTAAATTAAACTTCATAGTTCTACAAGAATGCTTTAAAATATATACACTTAACAACCTAATACAATTTATTAATGATATTAATAAATATTCTTGTTGTGTATGAATTGTATAAATCCCAAGAATAAATTCTGTCATCTTACACTTAACTGGTCCTTATCTGTAATAGATTCAACTCCATAATCATAAACAACATCAGATCACCAGGCTTCTAAAATTCTAATCCACTTTGTTGTTGTATTTTATATATTTGCAGAGATTGTACTATTAATAATTTTATTAATTTCATTACTTGTTGGCTTGTAATAATTGGTTTTATTAATGTTTGTTATTTTTTTTTTAGTATAAGCAAATGAAACTCAAAAGCAAAAGAAAGAAACATTCAAGTATAAAAAAAAAAATTTATATATACATATGTAAAATTTAATTTACGTTATTAATTAAAGTTTAATTTTTATAATAAGTGAACCCAATTATTGTAGAATATTAGATAATACCATTATTGAATGCTCTGCACTAATAACTGATGTATTTGGTGAAGAATTTGATCATGAGATGTCTGGGCTCCTTTGGAGCTCAGCCATCTCATGATCAAATTCTTTGCCAGATACTTCACATTATTTGTAGGTGTAATAATAAAATCATGATTATACAAATCACAATATAATTGTACTATCTATCAAATAACTATATATTATTAGACTGCTACTATGTCTTTTGGTTATATTTATATTTTCTATCTAGATTAAGCATGTGTTTGTTTTGCTTGTCTTATATATGATTAAATTGCTTGTTTGTTTACATCCTTGTGATCAAAACAGATTTGCAATATCAGGTTAGTACTAATTTCCTAAAACAACCCAAATTTTCAAATTTTTGAGTATTTTCTTCAAAAAATTTTGTTTTTTTTGTCTTTCCTGTATTGTATTTCTTGTATTTGTCTATTTTTTTCTTTTATTATACTTTTTCTGAATGCTTTTTCTTTTTACTTAGTTCTGCCAAAGTAGTTTAGAAGGCCACTTTTATATAAAATTAATTTCTCTTTTGGTCGATTTTGTGTTTAAATGATTAGCAAAGAGAGTTGATATCATTTCTCTTTATATTTTATCTTTAAATTAACATCTTAAAAAAATAATAAATATATTTAACTTTTAAATATTTTTTCAGAATGTGGGTCTCATAGCTTAGTGGTTAAGCTTCTATACCCTTCATAGTCAAGGTCAATGGTTCAAGTTTGGCTAGAGGCAAAATCAAAAGATTTTAGTTTCTATAACTTAATAAGGAGCCTGTAATTGAATACAAAGCCCTATGATTAAGTCCAAGTACAGTATAATGATGGAAATAGAAATTCCTGGAAGAAGACCCAATTGTGAAGTGCAGACACTATGTGTAACAAGCAGTTGTTACAAAAGGTTACGATTATAGAAAGATTGCACATATAAGTCCTTTAGGCTAAGGCAGCATCAACATCCTTATACCTCCTAATATTAGTAGTATCAACATTTCTGCATCCAACTTGTAGGGTACTTGCTTGGAAGAATAATCAACAAATTGTGCAAATAAGTCTTAATTAGGATTCAAGAAGAGAATTTGATTGGGAAAGTATACTAAAAGTAACCAAGACAGGAATAGTAAGAGAAGCGATGAACACAAGAATGGACTGTGATAAAGGATTGGTCTAACCAAAAATTGGAAGCACCTTTGGCATAGCTGAATAATCTAATTATAGAAGAAAAAAATCTTAAAGGTTGGCATATAACTTCCTTGTGCAATGTAAAAGTACTAAATTGGGTTCCTGGTCATACCTATATGGAAGTCTATAACAAACAAGACTGAAATCAACCAACCAATATGAAATAAGATCTGCAAGATAATATGACATCACTAAGGTCAGTGTAACTCTCTGGGACATAACCAGAATTGTCCTGCAGGTATTATTGAATAAGCTGAAAGCTTGCTATATATAGTAGTATGGTATCATTAGGGACAGAGGAACTCTTTAGATATAACCAGAATTGCCTTGTTTGTAAGCACAACAAGTCTTAGTTCCTACTATAGAAGAGAGCAACATGTTAGAGATTAAATACAGCATTGAGTTACTATATAATGTTAAGACCTAGGGCATCTGCAAGAACAGTAGTAGCAGATCTAGCTTAAGATATAGATTGGTCAAAAAGACTAATAGTAGTAGCAAATCTGGCTTGAGATATAGGTTCTTTGTAGAGTCTAGTCCATTATTAGAACACCTTAGATGAATCAATAACAGGTATACCAAAGATGAAAAGATTATAAGGATTAAATATATACCTAAGTAGGACCAATTTGTGAGTGATATAATGACAAAAAGATGAGAAATGTGAAGAATAAGATAATACTAGATATAGTTAAATTAAGAGGCAGAAGAAACAAAACCTGGTAAAGTATATAAGTGGAACATATGAGTATGATTTACAGAAGACAGTACCTCTGGCATTTGGGATACTATATTAAATTCAGTAGATATTCTTGTCTGTGTAGCAGTTTAATGATATGTCCTAACTGCAAGTGGTTGTTAAGATAACTGTATGCAGGCATGTGGCGAACATGCACTTAGGTGCCATATAGGTAATCAGGTAAAATTAGTAGTGTAAAATTAGATAGTATATAGTACTAGTAATAATCGATCCTAAAAATGTAACTGTAAATTTGTACTATATTAAATTAAAGCTAATAAACTAACTGACATTGTCACCAAAGTTTAAAAAAAAAAAAAAAATATTTTTTCAAAAAAACCAAATTATTAATTCAATAACTATATTTTTTTTATATTTATAATATTTCAAATAAGTTATAAACAAACTATCAATCTTGGGCATAGAAGACTAAAAAACCAAAATGACAGAAACCCACTTGAAAATTTCTAAGTAAAGAGGTAGCATGAACTTTTGACAATACTATTGGACTAGTTGAAGCCCATAAAACACCTTTATAAGAATCAAAGATTAAAACCAGATGTCAAATATGTGTAAAGGAGCATATAACCAACTAGGTCACCAAATTCATTAGAGAAAAAGAATACAGAAGTATACCATATTGGGCTATCTGGATTGGTAGTCTGAAATAAGACTGATAGTTCTAAGTTGTAGCTAATAGGGAATAATAGAGAAGATGCTAACAAGATAGGTACTAGGGTTCTAGTAAACTTTACAAAGGTAGAAATAGTGTAATGTAGCAGTTAAACAGATAACTCCTATAATTGCAAGTATTAGGTAACTATAGCATATTGTATAAAACTAAGTTTATATGTGTAGGACATAAAGGCTCTAGTAAGTTTCCTGTTAAGGATAAATTAGTCCTAAAGGTAACAACAAGCATTGGAAACTTAGATGGATGTAATCTTGAGATGTTCTCATAATACAAGAAGGATTGCATATACAGAGAGTTTAAATAGATAAGACTTCTAGTTGGCTTGCAGATATGGCAACTAGTATAAAACTTATATAGCAATGTATAAGCAGACTACTTAAATTAGGCACCAAAAGTGCATATGTGACTAGTTGTAATCTCCAATGTAAGGTGAGCCTTTGGTGGCATGCTGTGTTCTAATATACTTGAATAAAAACATTGCATCCTCAAGATAAGAACTTTAACTATAAAAAAAAAAAAAAAACTATCAATCTAAAATACAAAATACAAAAAAGAAAACAACTTTTTGAACTTAATATAAATAATCAAAAAATTTAAATACTTTATATAAAGCTGCTTTATATTTTTTGTTATCTTTTTTATTACTCTTTTTAAAAACTCTTCTAATACAAAACACAATACTTGGTTCTTTATATTAAAATTAATTTATAAACTTTTACAAAAAAATACTTTTTCTTAATTCTGTTAACTTATATTTTTATATAAATATCTTTATACTCAATTTACAAATATATAACATTTCTACTAGTATTGTTTAGATTCTTAAAAATGATATAAATTAAATTTAATATTTTAATAATTTATATACCTAACTCTATATAAGCAAAATTAGCAATATTCATTTTCTTGTTTTTTATTCTATCTATCAATTATCAAATTTTTATTCATCTTGATAATTCAAACTCTTACTAACTTAATATCTTATAACTATAATTCTCAAATTAAACAAAATAATTAAAATATTATCTATATTTTAAATTATTTAATTAAATTCAAAAATATAAATTATTATTTTTTTTTTTTAGTTAAAGTTCCTATCTTGGGAAATGTGATGTTTTTATTCAAGTATATTAGAAAATAGGAGCCTTCAGGAGCTTTCTTATATTGGAGGTTACAACTAGTTACACATGCACTTTTGGTGTCTAATTTAAGTAGTCTGCTTACATATTGCTATATAAGTTTTATACTAGTTGTCATACTTGCAAGCCAACTAGAGGTCTTGTCTATTTAAACTCTCTGCATATACAATTTTTCTTGTATCATGAGAACATCTCAAGGCTACACCTATCTAAGTTCCCGATGCTTATCATTACTCTTAGAACTACTTTATCCTTGATAGGAAACCTACTAGAGCCTTTATGTCCCACATATATAGACCTAGTTTTATACAATATGCTATAGTTATCTAATATTTACAGTTACAGGGATTATCTGTTTAACTACTATATTATACTATTTCTATCCTTGTAAAGTTTACTAGAACCCTAGTACCTATCTTTCTAGCATCTTCTTTATTATCTTTTACTAGCCACAACTCAGAACTATTAGTCTTATTCCAGACTACCAATCCAGATAGCCCAATATAGTATACTTCTGTATTCTTTTCCTTAAACAAATCTGGCAGCCTGGTTGGTTATGTGCTCCTCTACATATATTTGACATTCAGTTTTAACCTTCAGTTCCTATAAAGATGTTTTATAGGCTTCAACCAGTCTGATAGTACTATTGAAAGTTTATGCTATCTCTTTACTTAGAAATTTCTAAGTGGGTTTTTGTTATCTCAGTTCCTTAGTCTTTTACGTCTGATGGTTTTATCATAGGTTTGCACTAAAGTCTTATATACTACTGGTTATATATTCCTCTATATTTGTATAATGTTACAGTTCACATAAATGCCCAAGCTCTTAATGTCAGTAGAACTCAACTTTGGTGTATCTGAGTAACAGTTACATGAGGCCAACTGATCGACAAAAGACAGTTATCATAATGCAGATATAATTTCCAAATTTTGTTGTAGATAGGATTTGAATCTTAAATCTGCCACTTGGAGGATGACAACCCAACTACTATACTAGAATCGCTATTCTCTATAAATATAAATTTATTATACACAAAATTAAATTATATTTAAACAATACTTTATATAATATGATAAATATCTTAGCTAAATAGAATGCTAAAAAAACTAAACTAAAATTTAATTGACTATTTTTATTAATTTACTTTTGTTATTTATAAAAAAATACCAATTACATATAAACTATATAAATTTTACAAAAATCTATTTTCTATTTAAACATTTAACAAATTTCTTTAATTTAAACTATTATAAAGTTTTTTTATTATAAATATTCTATTATTTATTGAAATTATTAATTCTCAAAATTCTAACTCTAAACTATATTAAATTAGAAATAAAATATTTCTTAATAACTTATTAATAATGTTAAATTTAAATACTACTATTTTTTTCTTTATTTAACTTCAAATTACTTATATTGTAACTAATATAAAAATACTAAATATTTATTTTAATGTTTATTCTATTTCTATAATATACAAAATATTCTTATTAATGAAATTACTAATACTTTAAACTTATTAAACCTTTTAGAAGTCTTATTATATACAATAATACAAATTCTCAATTTATAAAATACTTTTCTAAATTCTACTATATATAATATAATATACTTATTTATTTAGAGAACAATAATTCTTAATTATTATAAACAACTTTAACTTATTCTAAAAAAGTTAACTAATGACAAATTAAACCAACTCTTACTGACAATCACTTAAACTAATATTTTCAAAAAGCTAAACTACAGAAAAATAATATAGTTAATATATTGTTATCCTATATCTACTTCTTTTAAGATAGTAGGTAACTAGAGCAACCTTAAACAGTGAACACTTTTTGTAACCTCACTTGTTACTGTGTTATAAC
>CAJVQA010005896.1:0-15539 GCA_910591915.1 Cetraspora pellucida
TCCTGCGCAACACTCCTGAAAATTGCCTTGGTTGAAAACACGAACATAGATAAGGAGATTACAGACTTCCTGCAAAATGAAAAGGAAATATATAAAAGGACACAAAGAGAAAAAACTCCTTATCTACTTAAAAACCATAGCAGGAAGAACAAGGGTAAAGAGAAAGAGACAAATAGAGCAAGAGAAACCAACAAACTTAGAGAAGAATGAAAACAAACAAATAGAAAAGAATTTAGAATAGCATGTCATAATGTTAACGGGCTCAAAACAAGAGGATGGAAATTGGAAAATCTTTTAGGTTGGGCAGAAAAAGAAAAGATATCAATATTAGGAATAACAGAAACAAACATTGCAGAAAAAGAAAGAAAATTCCTAGTACATGACCTTAATATGCATTACAAAAATTACTGAACTAGTGCAGTACCAGACAAAAAAAAAGGTTCAGAAGTTGGCATACTGATAGAAGAAAAGTGAAAAAAACATATAAGAGCTGTCAAAAGAGTTAGCGAATATATGATAGAAGTATGACTATACTTTAAACAATTAGAACTAATAGTAATAGGAATATATATCCCACTGAATGACAAGACAATTAGCAAAAACATTCAACAAAAGGTGGTAGAAGTAATAACAAACAGAAAGAACCATACAGAAGTGATTATATTAGAAGACTTTAATCACATAGTAGACAATGTAATAGATAGACAACATTCACAAACAACAAATTATAAGAGATTATTGCTATTCAATTGGCTTAAGAGACAAGAGTTTATAGACTCATACAGAAGCCTTCACTCAACAGAAAAGTTATACACATGGTTAAGCTGTGATGCAGCAACATGAATTGACTATATATGGCTATCAGAAACACTTGCATCAGGTTTACAAAAAGCAGATATAGAAAAAGCAAAAGGACTGACTGATAGCGATTACAAAATAATAATGACAGAAATATGGGTTGAACATATAATTGCAAATAGCAATAGTGCAAACATTAGATGAAAAGACCAAACAAGAACAATATACCTATATGAAGAAGCAAAACAAGAAGACTGAGAAGAATATGCAAGAGAACTACAAAACCAGCTAGAATAGAAAAAAGTTATAAAACAACTAGAAGAAAATAAAATAAACGTGAATTGTAATACAAATATATTAAATTTAATATGAGATACAATAGAAGGAGCTATAATCGAAGCAGCAAATAAACAAATCCCAAAAAAGAAAATCTTCAACACAAAAACAAACAGAAGACAAAGCAAGAAAAAGATGCAGCAAGACAAATACATTATTGAATTACAGCAGATAATCAAGAAAGCAAAAGCAAAGAAAAACCAGAAAGCAGAAAAGAAGAAAATAACAGAAATAAATAACAAGCTTAAAAAAATAGGAAAAAGAATAAAAGTAATGCTGCTGAAGTTGCACAGACAGTAGTCAAAAGCCTGGATAGAGAATATAAAAGACTGACAAAGAATCTTTAAAGAGAAAAAAGAAAAAAAATAGGAGCAAGTTTAAAGAAAACAGATAGAAGAGAATATAAACAAGAGATGCAAGATGATCAAGACAGATTAAGGACAAATGATTGCTAGTCTATTAAACAGACTCTTTAAAAAGATATGTAGTCCTCGACAGATTTATAACACAAGACAAAGAAGAAGCAGAGCTAATAACAGAACCAAAGACAGTTCTAGATGGTTTAACAAAGCATTTTCAAAACCAATTTAGAAAAAGGAAGACAGAGTTAGAAGAAATGCCCGAAGAATAGAAAAAAATATACAAGCCAAAAGAATAGATTAAAGAGTTCTGGTATAAGACACTAGAAGAAAAGATAAAGAAAGAAGAATGGAAGAACATACTAAGAGAGCTTAAAATTGACACAGCTCCAGAAATATCAGGCATAAGCTATATATTAATCAAGCATGCAGGAAAGAAAATGCAAAAAATCTTCAAAGCTTTTGCAAACCTTGTTTTAGGAAAAGGTAAAATCTCAAAGAAGTGAAAGATAGCACAAGTATATCCAATTCCAAAAGATAAAGACTGGAGATATAGTCTAAATAACATCAAACCAATAGCATTGATTGAGACTTTTAGAAAAATAGTTGCAAAAGTAGTAACAAAATGATTAGCTAAGATATTTACAGAAAAAAAATACTTAGGGGTCCAAACTACGCAGGTCTGCTAGGCAACTCAACAGAACAACCAATATATATACTAAACATGATAATAGAAGAAGCAAAAGAAAAGAACAAAGAAGTATGGATACTCTTGCAAGATATGAAAAAGGCTTTTAACTCAGTCCTACTAGAAAGCCTAGAATGGGCTCTAAAGAAAGTCAAAATACTACAGAAAACAAGGAGTTATATATCCAACCTTTTTTGCAATTGACAACTTAAAGTTATTACAGCTTATGGCTTAACAGAAGAAATAACAGCAGAAGATAAAATAGACCAAGAAGAAATAATATTACTTCTAATTTGGTGTCTCTTTTATGACCCACTGCTGGAAAGAATTCAAGAAGACATAACATTAGGATATACAGTAGAACAGGAAATAACAGAAGGAATATATAACAGCAATATAACAAAATATAGACAGGCAACAATTGCATATACAGATGATACAACATGGATTGCTAGCAACAAGGAGCAGTTAATGAAAATTCTTAGAATTACAGAAGAGTTTTTATAGTCAACAATATTGAAATAAATGGGTTCAAATCAAAGTTAATAGTAATGAACACTAAATGCAAAACTAAAGAAAGAGAAATCATATTTGGTCAAAGTAAAATAATAGAAGAACCAAAAAACAAGATTGTGAGATCTTTAGAAATCTGGCTAAACAGTAAAATGAGAGTCATTAATTTACAAAAAAGCAAAAGGAATAGTTAGTCAAACAGTTAAAGACTTAAGATACAAGAAAATGACAATGAGCCAGATCACATATATAAACAATACAGTAATAATTCCAAAACTAGGCTATCTTTTACAACTGACAAAGATGTCAGAAAAGATAATCAATAAAATACATCAACCACTAATATGCCTAGTAAAACACAAGTACAATATAATGAAAACAGCGAATAACTGCATAGTGGAGTACAAAGATCTAGGCAACTGCAAGTTACTAAGTTAAGAAATAACAACAAAGCAAATAAGTAGCCTCTTTTTGCGACTTAATAAAAAAGATAGATTAGGCGAGCTAACTAGACTTAGAATAATACAAGAATACCAAATTGCAGAGTTAACAGATGATATTTGGAATTACAAAAAGAAACTAGAAGAAAAGAAATATTGGAAAAACAATTTAGTCTGTTGTACAATAGCTAAAGCCAAAGAGATAGGCATAACTATCAAAACAGAAGATACTTTATAAAAAGTGTACAGATATAGGAAACAAATAAGAGATATAATAAAAACTAAAACATGGGCAACAAGTAACAGTATGATGAAAAATAGGGACTGTTATATTTAAACCAGCTTATAGATTCAAAAAATAAAAGTTTAATTACATGAAAACAACTCAAGTGCCACCTAGGTCTGTCATATAAAGGAAAAAAGGCCAAATGGTTTGGTAAAATAGAAAGAAAACTGCTAGTAACACAAACAAGCAGAGAAATACATGACAACTATAAAACAAACAGCTACAACATTCAAGCATTAAAGATCAAATAGATGAAGTTGTTAGAAGATCAAAGAAAAAGAGAATAGATTATACATGGGTCAAAACACCATCAATGACTCAGCAAAGTAATCAAGAAGAAAGGGGAAAAGATACTAGCAGAGCATTGGGTAATAAAGAAAGAAGAGGAAAAAACAACCATAAAAATAAGTAAATGCAAAGGTTGTGAAAACAAACCAGAGGAAACATCAGACAACTGTGAGAAATAGATAAAACATGATTACAATACAAAAGTAGTTCCAGAAACAATAATCGAAAAAGGCAATAACAGAATTAATACAATACTTGAACAAATAACAAACAACAGAGAATTGGAAAAGAGATGAAAGAAACCTAATAGAAATAAAACGAATAGAAGAATTAGAGGTAGAGTTAATTAGAAAACAAGGGATAAGCAATAAAATTGCGAATCGCTTAATAGAAATTTTAGCAAGAAATAAAAGAAGAAACAAGAACAAGTATACCTTTTATACAGATGGAGCACTGTATAAAAAGAAGGCAGGAGATAGTACAGGAAAAATAGGCATTAATTGGGTGCAATTGGGAGATGAAAAGGATTGGCCAGAAGAGGAAAGGGCACTAGGACTTAAAGGATGGCCCTCAGCAACAATAGCAGAATTAGCAGCAATATGGTCTGCAATTCTAATGATACCAGAGAGAAAAAATATAGAAATATTTACAAATAGCAGTATAGTATTAAGAAATATTAACAAAGCAATACAAAGTATAAGAAATGAAAGAATTCTTAGAAAGAAAAATGCAATGTAGATAATGAATATTACAGACTTAATCAAAAGCAAAAACATTAAAATAAAAATAGTTAAACTTAAAAGTCATAGTGAAGACAAGTGGAATGATAGAGCAGATTTATTTGCAAAGAAAAAAGTGAATAGCAAAGAAATAATCTGTGTAGAAAAAATCAAATGTAGCAGCATAAAGTACTATATAGAATGGAAAAGCAAAAAGATTAACATACCAATAAGACTTCTTTGCAAAATAATTGTTAATGCTAGAATTGGAGCTAACTGGCAAAAAACAAAACCAATTAGATTACTAGAGTTAGAAACTGAACAAGCACTACACAACTGGTCAAGCTTCTAAAAAGAAATAAATAGAACTAGTGCACTACACAACTGGTCAAGCTTCTAAAAAGAAATAAATAGAACTAGTAGAGTACATTGTATATCGAAAATACTTAGTATGAGAAAAGCAACAGCAATCAAGTATATAATGGACAGTTTATTAATATTAGAAGAACTAAACAGAAGAAGACCAGAAGTATATACAACAGCAGACTATCAAGTTTGTCAAGAGAGTAAAATAGAAACTCAAGTGCATATGGCAAGCTGCAGCAAACAAAGAAGTCTGTGAAAACAAATCCAAAAAGTGTTAGCAGCAACAGCATAGAATAGTCTCAAAGAAAAAAAAAAAGACAGAATTTCACCACAAGTGCTATATACGACACTTTTTAGAAAAACAGAAGAAAAAAAAATTGAGAACAGAAAAGCACTAATAAAAGGGCTTACAACACTCAAGGTTAAAAAAGGAATCAAACAGTTGTTAAACAAAAATGCGACACAGAAATATATAGATATAGCAACTAGAACAATGTGGAACACCTTTTACAACCAAGTGTAGAGAGTTCGATGTAAAAGAGTACAAAAATAGGAAAAGAGCTCTAATATAACAAATAGAATGAAGAAAGGTGAGAGAAAGAAAAAAAGATTAAAAGGAAAGAAAATAGAAAGTAGAATATTGAAAGAAGATGAGAAAGAAAAGAAAACAGAAAAAGGAAAACAGATGAAGAATAAAGCATTGAAGACAATTAATATGCTTGTTACAGAAGGGAGAAGACCCTTCTGGTATGGCTTTAAGTAGTTAGACGAGCAGACTATCTCTAACTAAGATAGTGCAGCAGGTTGCATTTAGGTACCATTAGGGTGGCCAAGTAATACTAAACTTAAGTATTAGAAAATTCTATGTAATTATGTATGTATATAGTTTCAAAAATCTTAATAAAGTATTAGCATAACTGCTTAAGGTTAAAAAAAAAAAAGTTATAAAATAATCTAGGTTTTGTGCTACCTGTTAATAATGATTCAATATTAAATAAAGATAAAAAAGAAGTAATTAGCAAAGTAAGTATTAATTATTTTATTTTATAATTAGAATATCTTGTATTAATTTAATTACAGTCAGCAGGTAAAAGAAAAATATGAACTTTTTTGCAAACTTCTAAAAGAGTAATTATAATATTAATAACTTATATAATTATTTTTAATTTTTATTATTATAAAAATTTTATTATTACTTTATTATTACTTTATTATTTAATTTCTAAAAGAGTTAGACTTACTTAATCTTTTTTAAAAACTCTGATCATTTTCACAACTCCAACTAGGCCTTAAATAAGTACTGAGTCTTAAACTAAAACAGAGCCTTAGGCTAGAACTAAACCTCAGACTAGAACTTTGTCATAGTTAAGGACAGAGCTATAGGCTAGGACATTGTCTTAATTAAGATAAAAGCCTCTGACAAAAGATTTAAAACAAATTAAAGATCTACAAAAAGGATCTTTAAAAAATTAAAATTTTTATATTTTATTTTTTTTATTTTTTATTTAATATTTTTATATATTATATTTTAGATTTTTTTGTTTTATTTTTATATCTTTATCTTTTACACTTTTAATAAATACTAGGTATGACCTGTCACTTCACTGATGGTTTATAAATTTTTTTTTAAAATAAGTTTAATTTGTCAAATAGTATAGTTCGAATGCTACTCAATGTGCCATCATCGATATTCATATCATCTTTCCCAGTGTCATCATCAAAAAAAGCATGAACATGTGACAATGATAAAAATTTCTAATTTATTAAGATTAGAATTAGCATATATTATGATTAGATAATAGTAGGAGTATATATTAATAAAATTGCTTAAGAAAAGGTTTTGTTAGTGCACAGAATATAAATAATCATTTGATCTATTTTATAGAACTAAGTAAAAGATGTTATAGTCAGACATTGTTGTATAAGTATATTACTGTAGAAGATAATAAAAAAAAAGTCTTTGCAAATGTGAAAGTATTAATATCAAATGTGTTTTACTATTACATCTGATCTGTCAATCGATTTGATGATTAGTAGATTATTTACATTTATTTATATTGAGTAGTCTAAATATGACAGTGCATAAATTATATAACCATTAATGATTTTAAATATATAGATAATCAGTTTTATTTGCAATTATAACTTTAAATTTTTTTTTTTTGAACTTTGGTGACAATGCCAGTTGGTTTATTAGCTTTAATTTTGATATAGTACAAATTTACAGTTACATTTTAGGATCAATTATTACTAGTACTATATACTATCTAATTTTACATTACTGACTTCATTTGGTTACCCATATGGCACCTAAGTGCATATCTGCTGCATGCCTGCACACAGTTATCTTAACAACCACTTGCGATCAGAGCACATCATTAAACTGCTATACAGACAAGAATACCTACTAAACTTAATACGATATCTCAAATGCCAGAAGTACTATCTTCTGTAAATTGTACCCATATGTCCTACTCACATGTTTTATCTGGTCTTGTTTCTTCTGCCTTTTAATCCAACTATATCTAATATTACCTTGTTCTTCACATTTCTTACCTTTTTGATATTGTACTACTCCCAAATTGGTCCTACTCAGGTATGTTTGATCTTTATAATCTTTTCATCTTTGGTATGCCTGTTATTGATTTCCCTAAGGTGTTCTAACAATGGTCCAGGATCTGCAAAGAATCCATATTTCAAGCCAGATCTGCTACTGCCATTGGTCTTTTTAACTAATCCATATCTTAAGCCAGGTCTGCTGCCACTATTCCTGCAGATGCCCCAGGTCTTAACATCATACAGTAACTTAATGCTGCATTTAACCTCCAACATGATGCTTCCTTCTATAGTGGGAACTGAGACTTGTTGTGCTTACAAACAGGACAATTCTGGTTATACCTAGGGAGTTTCTTTAACTTTAGTAATACCATACTACTATATATTGCAAGCTCTCAGCTTATTTGATAATACCTGCAGGACAATTCTGGTTATGTCCCAGGAAGTTATACTAACCCCAGTAATGCCATACTATCTTGCAAATCTTATCTCATATTGGTTAGTTGATCTCAGTCTTGTTTGTTATAGACTTCCATATAGGTATGACCAGGAACCTGATTTGGTACTTTTACATTGCACAAGGAAGTTATATGCCAATCTCCAAAATTTTTTCCTTCTATAATTAGATTATTCGACTATGCCAGAGGTGCTTCCAATTTTTGGTTAAACCAATTCTTTATTACAGTCCATCCTCATGTTCACTGCTTCTCTCACTATTTTAGTCATGGTTACTTTCAGAATACTCTTCCAATCAAATTCTCTTCTTGAATCCTAATTAAGACTTATTTGCACAATCTGTTGATTATTCTTCCAAGCAAGTACCCACAAGTTGGATGCAGAGATGTGGTACTGCCTATATTAGGAGATATAAGAATGTTGGTGCTGCTCTAGTCTAAAGAACTTACATGTGCAATCTTTTCATAACTGTAACCTTCTATAACAACTGCTTGTTATACATAGTGCCTGCACTTCATGATTGGGTCTTTTTCCGAGAATTCCTATTTCCATCATTGTCCTGCACTTAGACTTAACTACAGGGCTTCGCATTCAATTACAGGCTCCTTATTATAACTTTAAATTTTTATAATTAAATATAATAAAAATAACTGAATATATTGACTTAATTTTAAAATATTTAAGTATATTTCAAATAATTTTATATTATTTCAAATTATTTTAAATAATTTTGAAATATTTTAAAGTATTTTGAAATCTATCAAAGTATTTCTAAGTATTTCAAATATTTTTAAATTTATTCATTAAATATATATTTAAGATTTTTTATATTATTAACTATTATTAATATATTTTAAATAATTTTGCTAAATTTTGCTTATTTTTGTTTTTTTAAATTTTTGCTTTATTTTGAATATTTTTAAATATTTTTAATAATTTTACAATTTATAAAATTTTATTTTTATGATTAATATTTTATTATTTACTTTTTTTTTAAAAAATATTAAGGTAAATACTTGTGATCTAGAATTTTATTAATAGTATATTTGGCTAATAGTTGTATTACAATCACAGAAAGCAACTATAAAAAAAGTATACAACTAGCCATTCATACAACTTTAGTTATTATCTAATTTAAATAGTCTGTCTGAAGGTTCTATACTAACTGCTATACCTGGAACCTGCTTGTAGGATCCTTATTTAACTACTTTAGTTTTTATATCTACCTACTTATTTCTGTCTATCAATGATCTTGGCTAATGTTAATAAAAATATATCATGGTTACTAAGTCTTTAAAATAGTTTTTTGAAATCTTTGATCTTGTACTAAACCTTTTAGAATTTTTTGTATTCTATTTTTATAGCTGATCTAGTATCACTATAACCAAAACCAATATTAGTGATCAGAGCATACTATTAAACTGTTATGCTCTTGTAGAGTTTATTCCAACTCTGGTACTGATTTTACAACATATTCTTACTACTTTGGTATTCAATTCAAGTCCACCAAGCTGCTATTTTAAATAGTCTGAAAAGATAGACTATAACTATACTTCTGGTTTATATATTTGTTAGCATGTAATCTTTTTCTTTGAAATCAAAAAATTCTAATAGTCTGGTTAGTTCATTCAGTTTCTCTTAAAGATCAGCACATTTGTCTAGTTTTACAAGTTCTAGCTCTATTTCATAGATCTAGTTTTTATAGTAGCACTGTTAAAAGTTCAAATTATCTCTCTACTCAGATCTTTCAAGTGGGCTTCTATCTTTTTACCTAGTTCTTATAATTTACATAACCTAAGAACTTATCTTAAATTCATACTATCTGGTACTAGTTTGTGTTTCTTTGTACAATATTGCACAAATGCCTAAACCTTCTAATTATGCTGATATAATACAGGTTATAGGTATCTAATTCCAACCAATCACAGAAGACAGTTAACCATAACACAGAAAGAATTACAAATTTTTGTCATCACTGGGATTTGAACTCCAGATCTGCCATTTAGAAGTTAACAATCTATCTATTTTACTAAGTTACCATACACTTTTATTTTATTATTTACTTTATTTTTATATAAACTATTTATAATATATTTTAAATAATAATTCTTTATATTTCAAAAATTTTTTTAAACTTAATTAATCTTATATATTAATCTTAATATTGTTATAAAATGAATTATTATTATTTTATTATCATTATTATTTTATTTTATTTTTTTTTTAAGGTGAAGCCTTGCTTATATCTTTATTAATAATTTAAAATAGTTACATGTATATATGGTATGACTTAAGTTAACACTTGCAGTTAGAGCTAATTGTTAAACTACTAACTATACAGCTACTACTATTTGTATAAAACAAATAAATTAAAAATTATATGCAAGAATAAAAGCTTAGACTAATTTATCTGTGATTTAAACCTACTAGAGTGGTCAAAGCTTATCTAGATTTGAATGTTTAGTATATAATTTAATGATATGCTATATTTGATCTATAGAATAGACCAAATGTTAATTTTGCAAATTGCTTGGCTAATAGAAGAGCATATGTTAGAATAAGTATGTAGTTGATCTAGAAGTCTACAAAGACAATCATTATTATTTTATTATTATATTATATATTAATAATATATATATATTTTTTTTATTCTTTGACTAGTCTTGCTAAGATTGTTCAGTGATCCTTGTATTTTTCAAACTAATGTTCTCAATATACTCCTGAATCTGAACCTTGATCTTTCTTAGTTTGTACTTTTAAACTTTCCAAAAGCGATCATCATACTGATTTCTGCTAGTATTAGAAGTCTTTGCCAAGCTCTATCAAGAACCAGCTATTGCGATGAGTTCATGTAATATCTCTCATTGTCAAACTTTCAGCCTCACATTATGTCTCATGACTTCAGTTATTTCAAATCAGATTCTAACTCATGTTCATTACCAGGTAGCTTCTCAATCACAGATCACTTGCCTTTTTTAGAAATAAGTCCATCTGATGACATTCCAGGTCTCTGGTGTTGTAGTGTTGCAGTTTCCTATTTAGAAATGCATTTCTACAATTGCTATTACTAGAATTTGAACTGGCAACCTTGCGATTTATGACCTTAGAGCATAACTGCTATGCTATCAACCCTAGAGGTCTTATATATTATTATTATTTAGTATTAGTTATTTTATTATTGTATTATTATTATTGATAGTTGCTAGAACTTTCTGGTCAATTAGTAATTGCTTAGTTACTTAGTCTTTTAGTTGCTTAGTTGTCTAGTCACTTAGTTACTTAGTCATTTAGTAATTAGTCACTTAGTAATCATTAGTTATTAGTTGCTAGAACCTTCTAGTTGCTTAGTAATTACTTAGTCACTTAGTCACTTAGTTGCTTAGTTACTTAATGCTTAGTTATTTAGTCACTTAAATGCTTAGTTGCTTGGCCACTTAGTCACTTAGCTCACAGATATATAAACTTTGTTAAATTTTCTAAGTGTGATTAAGCAACAAACACCTCTTTTTATCTTAATATTGTAAATACATCTTGAGATTCTTTAGGAACAGAAATCTAAGAATAGCCCTTCTTGCTATTACTTTAATAAACAGCTTTTAACTATAAACTGTATTGATACTCCTTTCCTTCTCTAGGATAATTTTTACAAGCAAGGTTTTATCAGAAAAATTTTAAAAGTAATATATATCATTAGTAATCTCTAGATTACTAATAATATATAACACCTCTGCTAAGTATTATTATTAGAATTAATAATGATATATAACAAAATTTTGTTAAATTTTTTTAAACTTTGAATTTAGTTTTCTTAATATTTAGTAATTCAAATTGGTTAAAATTTTTACTGTAAATAGTGCATACATTCAACCATATTATACTAAAGTTTTAACTAATTTAGTTTAATAGTTCTTGAGAATTCATTTGTAAATAATAGTTAATTTTTTTAAAAAAATCAACTATCATTTACAAGCTATTTCTCAAGAATGATTAATTCAAATTGCCTAAAACTTTAGTATTATAGTTGAATATATACACTATTTACAATAAAAATTTTAACTAATTTGAATTATTAGATATTGAAAAAACTAAATTCAAAGTTTAAGAAAATTTAATGAAATTTATACAAATTGTTACTTATTAATAGTGATTATAATTATTTATAATCATTATATATTGATAATCATTATATATCACTAATGATATATATTAATATATAACAATTAATCAATATATATCAATTATTTTTAATCAATATATATCAATTTAATGCTATATATTGATATATATCTGTTTAAAAATTTTGCTAATGTTATCTCCTCTTAGTGAAATAAAGTAAAGTTATTAGTATTGCCTTGTCTTTCCTGAACTGTCTCAGAAAAAAGTATAGTTTTTTGATAACATTTAACAGAAACTATACTTTCTTTTTAGACACTGCATATACTCATAAGAGATTCTTTATATTATGTTATTATTATAGTATGAAAATTAAGAAGCCTTTCATCTATAACATTCAGTGCCTTTTGGCAGAAAGGTTAAATTTTTTAAAGAAAACAAGTCATTTTAAATAAGACATTTCCAGATGTATTGGAAAAGTTATTCTGACAAAGTATTAGTTATTTTAGCAAAAGACTCAGATGAGTATTAGTTATTCTGGCAAAAGACTTGAATAAGTATTAGTTATCTTAACAAAAAACCTGAATAAGTATTAGTTATTTTGACAGAGTTCTAAATACAGAAATACTTCTTTTTTTATAGTTTACACTGCTGCTGAACTTCACAATGAGAATATTCAAAGCTATCAACAAGCACATCTAACTGGATCTCATCTTGCAGTAGATGTACTTCAAGCATAACATCTAGATTTATCTTGTCTTCAATGTTACTTTTCTTGATGTACTAGTTCTTGCTCAGATTTTAGAAGATTTTGGACTTGGTATCAAATCAACTTTGCAGCTTAACATTATTTTTCTCAAACTCAGAACAACTTTACTACTCTTATTACTCTATATCTAAATCAAATTACACTTCACCTTTGCATTAGAGATATTATTTTTAGTTGTTGATACTAACAAGATATTAGTAATCCTAGAACAATTGCTTTAACTCTAGTTAGAAAATATATCATCTTTTTCAACTTTCTATCTTACCTTTTAAATACCAAAATGCTTTTAATCTTTATCTTGATGCTTTTTTAAGTTTTAGTTTTGAAGAACCAGAAAAA
This sequence comes from Cetraspora pellucida, assembly GCA_910591915.1. Classification (NCBI taxonomy): domain Eukaryota; kingdom Fungi; phylum Glomeromycota; class Glomeromycetes; order Diversisporales; family Gigasporaceae; genus Cetraspora; species Cetraspora pellucida. The sequence goes on from CAJVQA010005896.1 coordinate 13,027, forward strand.
TTTAGTTAACATCTTGGAAATTTAGAAAGTTCTATTCTACCACCTACTACTAATATTACCTTTACTTATAATATTCTCTTCTTATATAACCCAGAAGATAGCTTAGCTCCTTATAGTAAATTATTTATATCTACTAAACTTTTTAAAAGTCATTATACTTCTAATTAGACTCTACAAATTTCTTTATTACTTACTAACAATTTAGAAACAGAAAAATATATTACTGCTTTTATAGACCTTACAGAAATCTTTAGCTTACATCATACTTTTACTGATTTACCTTAACAAACTCTTGAAGAAAGTTCTTCTCCTTTACATCCATCTCAACTTGCTCTTTCTTAACCTCAACCTATTACTGTCCAACTTCAACCTATTGTTATTCAACCTTAACCTCAACTTCTTCTTTTACTTCCACTTATTCTTGATAACCTTTCTAACCTATCTAATAATATAATACAACAAGCTTTACAAAATGCTATACAAGCTATAGCTAATCTTAATGATACTTTAAATAGAAGTGAAAAAGCTCATATGAAAGCTAACTTCTTTTATAGTAATAAAACCTAAGACTTAAAACAATGCCTTGAAGATTTTCAAAAAGCTGCTACTACTAACAAATGAGATGCTACTTGAAAATTGAAACTTATCTTTGTATACTTAAAAGGACTTGCATTAGATTGGTAGCTAAGTCTTTACCCTGCCTCAAATGCTTTTGATGATAATGCTAACCAAAACAGAAGCTTTAAACATCTTTTTAGACTTCACTTTTATATACCTAAACAAAAAGCTATTTGGCAGAAACAGCTTTTTAATATTAAACAAGGCCCAGACACAGTAGATGTTTATGTTAATTGTTTTAGACAATTGAAAAGACAAGTTGACCCTGATAATGCTTTCTCTGTTGACTTCACCAAACAACTATTTATTTAAGAACTACATTCTGAATTCTTTATTAATGTGCAAGCTAGTGAACCTGCTAATCTAAATGCTGCTATTACCTCTGCAAAACAATGAAAAACTGAAGATGTAATGGCTACTAATACTATTACAGAAACAGACCAAGCTATCAAACAGCTAACAGACCAGATTGCCAAACTTAGTATTAACTTAGCATAGCAATAGCAACTACCCCAACCTCAACCTGCTAACTATGTAGCTACATCTAATACTAACAGACCTCAAGTTAAAGATTTACATTACTGCCACTACTGTAGACATACAGAACATTTTATTGCTAAATGCAAAACCAGACAAGCTGAACAATAATCCAACCAAAGAGATAATTATAGAAAAAATGATAAATATAACCAAAAATCTCACTCTCAAAGTCATGCCAGATTCTATTATCAAAATTTTTCTAGAGAAAAAGAAAACTTTAGAGAAAGAAGCAGATACTCAGATAATAGTAATAGAAGAAGAACTAGTTTTCACTCACTCTTACTCTATTATAGAGATGTTAATTATTTTAGTCATGAAGATTTTCTTCTACTTCTTCTGTTACAATACCAAAGAAATAGAAACAGTTTTTCGATAACCCTTCTATTCATATAATTATATTTGCATATTTGTATAAAAAGATCAAAAATGCCAACTTAGTCCAATCATCTACTCATGCTACTTCTGTAAAATGCAACATTCAACTTAGAAACAGACCTTACCAAGCTATCATTAATAGTGATGCTGCTATTAGTATAATTGTTCATTAGACTGTTAAAGAATTAAAACTTAAAATTGAACAAGCATCTACTAGCCTAATTGTCATAGCAACTGGTACTTCTATATGCTCTCTAGGAATTATTAAGAATCTCCTTATAGAAATTAAAGAAATGACTATTCCAATCACTGTTGAAGTTGTTCTTGCTACTTCTTACTTTCTTTTTCTTAGTAATAACTGGTTCAACAAAGTTGATGCCAAATTACAACTAAAAGAATAGTTGTTATTTATTCAAGTAAAATAACAAAAAGGTTTTAGTACCAATGATCTATAAAAGTGATTATGCCTTATCTGCTCAACAACAGTAACAGACCTAAAAAAGCTTGATCTCTATGAGCAAGAATTCCTTACCCCTTATGAAGCATACACTATTCAACTTATTTCAGAAACAGACAATAAAGGATGGACTATCTACTAACCTCAATAATGAATCCAAGCTGCCTTATTTTGTATATGTAGCAACTGTAAATCTTTTGACTACCACTTTGCTAATTGCCCTCAAAATACTTGCAACTGTTGTTATTATAAAAAACACATTGCTGTCTATTGCCAACTACAAGCTTCTCGAAAAGAAACTTGCAAGAATTGTCAAAGTTCTAAACATCTTTATTGACAATGTCCTAAAAATATTTGTTATAAATGCAACTCAATAGAATGAGGATGTGGGTCCCATAGCTTAGCGGTTAAGCTCTCATACCCTCCACAGTCAAGGTCAATGGTTCAAGTCCAGCTAGAGGCAAAATTGAAAGATTTTAGCTTCTGTAACCTAATAAGGAGCCTGTAATTGAATACGAAGCCC